>CM077462.1:112482752-112607992 GCA_039654755.1 Calcarius lapponicus
CCCCCAGATAATAAAGAATTTGTACCTTGATGCCTTCCACTGGAAGGAAAATCTAAGCCTGGATAAAACCCGTCCTTGTATTTGGATATCTATCACAATAATGGGCTCTTCTATTGTCAGAGATGGGAGGTTTTTGGAGGTTTTCCTCCTGCAAAGCAATTAAATTTTATATTCTGAATAAATATTGCCCCTTTGCCATTTCCCTGTGTCCCTGGTTTCAGCCTGGTCACTCAATCTGCAAGCTCAGGAGAAACACCTGGAAGAACATTCCCTTGTGGGTCTGACCCTTTAGTGCTTGTGGGGTTGTGACCTTAAAGTGCTCCTTTTAGTCATGTGGGGATAGAAAAAACATCTCCTTTTTGTCTCCTGCTGAGTCAGAGCAGCACTGAAACCATGCAAAGTGTGTGTTACCTTCCCTTCGCTGAGAAGCCTCCAGAAGGAAGGGGACAGTTCTCGGTGGTGCTGGGGAGGTGCTTCCCTCAGGGCTCTGCTTCAGGAGGTGACCTTAAAGCTGCAGCAAGGCTTGTCCAGCTCCACCAACAGCTGATGGCACAGAGAGGTGGAGGGAGGAGGTTCTTAACAACCCAGCTGAGCTCCTCACAGTGCCACAAAACCTGCTGGGCTCACCCTGCCCCAGGGCTTTGGGAAGAAACCCTAAAAAAAACCCTGTAATGATTAAACTGCTGAGCCCAGGTCTGGAACAGCGCTGGAAACACCGAGTGCTTCCCTGCCTCACCTCCCAGCTCACCTGAAACCTGAGCTCTGCTGTTCCCCACCTGGTATTCAGTAATTGCACCTGGACTGGGCACCTGGGACACCCAGAGGAGCCAGGCTGGAGCTGGAAACAACCTCCTGACCAGTTCCTCTGGAAAAAACCTTTGGTGTTTGCCAGCAGTGGGGGAGCTTTCCTCTCCTGGTGCTCCAGTTCATCCCAGAGAAGCTGGGCCCAAAAGGTCAGGACTGAACTCACCCCCATCACAGCCATGGGCTTGTTCCTGCAGCTGCAGGAGGGGCTGGAGGGGGTTTGTTGGGGTTTTTCCCTCTTTCCCGAGGGCTCCAGGGGCACAGCTGGTGCTGGATCCAGCCCAGCTGGGACTTTTCCACATCTCTGCTCCACAAGCAGCTCCCCTTGGGCAGGTAAATCAGGAGCTCCCAGGGCATGGAGCCTGTGCCCACCCTCCAAAATCCCCTGCCCAGGCACGACCTGACTCATTTCCCCATTGAGAAAGAGTTTTTTTGCTCAATGGCAGGGACAGAAAACCTTTGAAAATTTTTTTTTCTCCCCTCCAAACCGGAAAGAATGATTGAAAACGCACAAAAATGGTCAGGGGAATTCCAAGCAGGGCCAATGTCACTCGAGGTGGGTGACTGAGCTCTCTGCCCTCAGCAGCACAACACTCCTCTAAAAGCTGCAAAATCGAGCACCTCAAACCACATTTTCCTGCCCTCCCAGGGGGATGTCAGGTTAGTGTCTTTTAGCAGGAAAAAGATTCATCATTATTATTTTGTTGTGCATGTGATGCTTCCGGGGGAGCTCGTGGTGCTTGCAGTTATTTTCCATGCAACCGTTGTAAGAGGGGGAGAAAACCATAACCAGGTGCCTGTAGACTTTAAAAAATAATCTAAATTCTTTTAAGATGCTGCAGGACGCCTGAAAAAAATAATTTAAGGGTGAGCTGGCTGGGGGAATAAAACTGACTGCAAATCTTTAACTAGGAAAGGTGATGTGGGTCCACCTGGATTTTCTTAGCGATTATTTGACTTATTAATTTGTTTTATGAAGTTGGCCGTGAAATATCAAAGGTAAAAAGAACTGTTTTGGGAAACTCTGAGGATAACAGACACGGGGTAGGTGGTACCAAGATCTGAGTGTCACCATCTCCCACCCTGGCAGGGGAGCAGGCAGAACGTGGCCCTGAGGCTCAGGAGATTTGGGATCTATTTTCAGCTCTGCTTTGGACCTGCTGATTGGCTTCTAATTATTCCACACCTCAGTTCCCCCATCTGCAAAAAAAGCGAGATACCAGCATCCTTTATATAAATAGCTCTCAATTCTGTTGATGAAACACAGTTTAATAATAGCAGTGGTACCTTCTCACACACGCTGCCGGGGGAAAGAAATCGTTGTAAATTCACAAATGTCACTCAAATGATGGAAATGTGCAAGTGGCTCTGGAGGAAATAAAGCAGAGGAGGAGCACCGGGCCTGGTTAGATATTAGGGCTCCAGTTTGTTCATTGCCACAAGAGGGAAGCCAACACTAATAAAATAACTTTATTTGTGCATTAACCGTGGGTTTTGTGGAGGGGTTTACCCGTTTCAAGGCTGTTGTTTGTCCTCTTTCCTCGTGGCAAACTCACACTTGATCATATGTCAAAAGCCAGAGAACATTATTCCACATTCCCTTCGGTCAATGTCCTGTGAAATGAATTTCATGGATTTGCCTGTTTGAATGGCAAATCCATAAACCTGAAACAGAAAGTTGGGACGAAACGGAGCCGGCTGCTCTTGGAGTGAATTTTAAAAAAGGCCTCGCACAAGTAAGAGGAAGTTCGGTGGATGTGGGGCCTGAAAAAACAAAAGTGATGTTTCCCCTCCTGTGGGTGAGCATGAGAAACTAAAGACTAATCACAGGCAGAGGTATTTTTAGGAGTTTTTACACCACAGCAGTGACAAATTAGTTCAGGAGGTCTTCTGACTCTTGTTCACAGCGTGCGTGAGCATCTTCTCTGTGGATTCATTGCAGCACAGCTGCTCTCACTGACTGCTGAGACCACGGGATCTGCAGATTCGGGGGATTTCTGGGGCAGGGAGGAACCTGTGAGAGTCACCCTGGCTGGGGTCACACGTTGGTGGCATAACCCTGCTGGGTCAGGATTTGTTGTTACATCTCCACCTCGGGCTTTTGGGAAAGGGCTGAAAGCAGGGCTTGGGCAAAGAGGGGTTTTAAAACAGTTCCTATGAAACTGAACAAAAAATCGTCACCCAGTTTCCTTTGGTGGATCTTCTCCTGGCTGTTCCCTGGATCTCTGTGAGATGGGAACATTTGAGAGTCTCTGTTCAGGTTTCTGTAGAGCTCTGGGACATTTTTGTCCCTCTCAGAGTGGTCAGGCCTTGGGCTGAGCTGCCCAGGGAGGTTTGGAGTCCCTGGAATTGTCCCAGAGCAGTCTGGATGTGGCCTTGGGGACAGGGACAGGGTTTGGGGTGATGCTGGTGGGGCTGGGGTGGCACTGGGTGATCCTGAAGGGTTTTCCCAGCTTTGATTCTGGGTTTTCCCAGCACTTTTTAAACTCCACCTTTAGGGCAGCTTGGATCAGTCACAGCTCCCTGATGCTCAGCCTGGAGCAAAGGAGGCTCAGGGGGGACCTCAGTGCTCTGCACAGCTCCTGCCAGGAGGGGCAGGGAAAGGAGGAGAGAAAATGGCCTCAAATGGCACCAGGGCAGGCTCAGGTTGGAGACTGGAAAAGAAAATTTCCCTGGCAGAGTGGTCAGGCCTTGGGCTGAGCTGCCCAGGGAGGTTTGGAGTCCCTGGAATTGTCCCAGAGCAGTCTGGATGTGCCCTTGGGGACAGGGACAGGGTTTGGGGTGATGCTGGTGGGGCTGGGGTGGCACTGGGTGATCCTGAGGGGCTTTTCCCACCCTGGTGATCCTGGGATTGCTGGCAGTGCTCAGAGATCATAATTCCTGGTGTTTGGACACCAGGATTTTTGAGGAATGGCAGAAAAGGGAAGCCCAAGCAGGGCAGAACATCACCTCTGGTGAGGTGTCCTGTGAAGACCCCGAGGATGTTCCCTGCAAGGGCAGAGAGGGAATCAGGGCAAGGTTGGGAAAGTCACAGACAGGGATTGCAGTCCCCAAAGGACATTTGCATGACAAGCTGCTTTGTTAATTCTTTTTTAACATCCTTTAGGAACATTTTGGGTGTTTTGTTCTCCTCCCCTTCACAGCAGGCAGACCTTAAACTGCTGCCCTAAAGAATCTGCTGGGCTCAGAGGAATTGTGAGGCTGAGAAGGGGAAGCAGCCAGAAATATCCCCCATGTCCAGGTGGGCAGCCCCTCTCCCACATTGCTCAGGAATTCCCACCCTCCCATCCCTTCTCCTTCCCCTGGGATGCTGTTCCAGGCCTCGTGGATGTGTTTAACTCTGAGGACATGAGCAGTCACACTGGGGAGGTTCACATGACTCCAGCCATGCCCTGGCATCGGGATCTGCTGAATGAAGGGCATGGCAGGAAATGGCCAGGGTAAAAATAATGCCTGGGTTTTGTCCCTGCTGCAATGCCTCTGACACCAGTGGAATTGTACAGGCCTGAACGGGCTCCAGCTCCCTCACCTGCCAGTTTCCATTGCTGTGTTTATGGAGGGATAAAAGCCAAGCCTGTGCCTGGCTGGGGGGAATTCAGGATCCTTTGTGTCCTTCAGGACAGGATTGTGCCCCTGGAGCTCCAGCAGAGCTCTGTTCCCCACGTCCCCATAGCCCGGACAGTGCCACAGGGGTGGCTGGGGTGACAACCAGAGCGGGTCTGATTGTCCTGCCACTCCCCTGGGACACCCCGTGGCTTTCTCATGGGACACGAGCCTCTCTTGCCTTGCTTGGGCCCTTGGCTGCTCCTCTTCGTGTCCTGCACCAGTTTCTAACAGCTGGGAGCTTAACACTGAAATAAAAATGTAATAAGGCACTAAGGAATCTCTCCTAAGAGCGTTTCTCCTCTTTTCCGTGGCCGGGTGCCCACCTGGTGCTTTTTGGGAGCCCCCAGGCTGTGCCACAGCGACTCCAGTGAGGCCAAAGTCACTCTCCTTGCAGCCCCCCGTGTCTCCCTGCAGACCCCAAGGCTGTGCCACTCCCTCTCCCGGGAATCCCCAAACCCGGGCACTTTGGGGGAGAGAAAAACCACCCCAAACGGAGCCCAGGACAGCAACGCCGCACACCTCCTGAGGGATCTCTGGCAGATCTATCTTTAGTTCCACAGTGAGTCACACCATTGTGATCAGACTTTAGCCTTTGTCGGAGCTGCGAGCCAGGCCATGGGACCGGCTGCGGGCGAGAGCATTATGGGATGGAGCTGTAAAATTCCACTGCTGCCTCCTCTCCCGGCCCGCAGCCAGCGAGGAGCGGGGGGCGTGAGGCTGGCACAGCATCGCGGGGCACCCTCGGCACGGGGCGGCTGCCGGGCACGGCCGGGCACAGCTGGGCACAGCTGGGCACAGCCCGGGGTGCCCGCAGGGGCGGGGTGCCCGCCCGGCTCGGCGCGGATGCTGCCGCGTTGCTAAGCGACGGCAGAGATGCTCCTGCATCTACCGCGGGGTAGCCGCGCCGGGCCGGGCGGTGCTGCTGGGAAAGGTTCATTTTCCGCTCGCCACAAGGGCACGGGGTGCTGCTGCCTCCTCCCCGCGTGGGACGGGGCTGTAGCGCGCTGATATTCCCGGGACAGCAGCTCCTGCCGTGCCCCGGGGGCTGGGCAGCTCGGGGAAAATGGGAATAAACAACCCGGGGGCGGCGGGGGTGTGACAGACAGACTGAGCCCTGGAGCACAGAGCCCCTGCCAAGGGTCCTCTCACGGATTCCTGGGGTCACGATGGTCTGGGCTCCCTCCCAGAGCATTGAGTGCCACCTCCAGCCTTCCTCGGGCACCTCCAGGGCTGGGGACTCCAAACCTCCCCCTGCCAAATGAAATCCTCTGCGAGTCCCACGTGTTGCTGGGACAAACACAGACCTTGACTGGACATTCTGGGACAGTTTTGAGGCTCTCAGGACCCCAGAACATTGGAGGGTCCCACCACAAGCCGGTGGGGAGTTTTTAGCCCGGTGAGTGCAGTTTTGGCAGAGCCTCCCTGCAGAGCCCCCTCCTTGAAACGATTCCAGGACCAGCTGTTGCACACAAAAAGAGAAGCCCAGTCCCATTCTGGAAGAGACTGAGGGATTGTTCTAGAAGGAAAGGGCAGCCAGCCTGTGCCCAGGGCCACAGAGAAGGTGGCACCCTCAGTGTCCCGTCCCAGGGCAGCAGAGGCCTCTGCACGGGCCGGGCTTTGAGCACAACCCAAACCCCCAGGGCTGAAACGTTCATTTTTTTGGGCAGATCGTGGCTGGCAGCAGGTGCTGAGAGGGGAGGGATGCAGAGGAGCTGATAGAAGGCAGCAGACAGCTCCTGGCACGTGAGCCTGGCTGGGTTTTTCCGCTGCGCGGGGCGGGAGCCGAGCAGGGAGGGAAGCAGGGCAGGAAAACCACCCTGGCATCGTCCACAAGGGGCTGGGGACAGAGATCAGCAGCTGCCCTGCCCTTGGCTGGCACCTGAGGACACCCCAGCCCCAGCCAGAGCAGGGCTTGGTTTGGACACATTTCTGGGGAGCAGCAGTTTGGTTGTGGCCGAGCCCCTCCTGTCCCTGCACACCCTCCTGCTCCAGGGGTGGAACCAGGAGAATCGGGCACAAATCTGAAATGATCTCCTGGTGGAGGCAAGGCTTGGGCTGAGGTAGATCAGAGCAGGTTCTGGAGGGGCTGAGGCGCTGCAGCTTGAGGCAGAAACGCTCTGGTGGCGCTCGGTGGCGTTGGGCCAGGAGCAGAACAAAGGCAGCCACAGAACTTCCATTTTTCACCAAATTGCAGCAGACTGAGGCAGATTTGGCACTCCAGGCTCCTCAGCCCCTCCCTTCGGGCTCCTCGATTTTTGTTTGTACAGAAGGCAAATTTAATAATTTAATTGTAGGAGAAGATGCTCAGAATTTGCAGCGAGTGCAGGAAACCCCCTGAGCACTTTGGAGGGAAATCCACTGCTACAGCCACACAAAATTCATCCTTCAGGGTTTGCACCTTTTTTTTTTGTCAGGTGAGATAAAAAAGAATACAATCTGTCTTTTTATTTATTTTTTTTTAAACTTTACTTGGAATGATTGCCCAGATGGATTTTCAGCAAGATATTTCCTCCACAAAACACTTCAACAAAAGCAGCAACGGTAGAACACAAGGGGCAGGAAAAACGTGCAGGATTTCACCATAAGTCTGCAAATCTTTCTGTCACCCCCTGAAGAACAGAGCTGTGAGTGCGGGGAGGTCCTGGAATTGATTATCCAGGAAAAACTTTGGACTCCCCATCCCTGGAAGTGTCCAAGACCAGGCTGGACAGGGCTTGGAGCAGCCTGGGATTGTGGAAGGTGTCCCTGGCCGTGGCAGGGGGTGGGATTGGATGAGCTTTTAGGTCCCTCCTAGCCCAAACCTCGTGTGATTCCATGATTAGTACAAAAGATGACTTATCCCAGCTCTTCCTGAGGGCTGAGAGTCATCACAAGGAAATTTAGAGGATAAATTGCTCCTTGCCCCCAAACGGTGCCAAATTGGGCACAGGGAGGACAGCAGCGTTCAGCTGGGCAGAAGCAAAAAAAGAAACAAGACAATCCCCAATGAGATTGGAAATAAAAACCAGCCTGGGGGTGTTTTCTCTGTGAGTTTCAGGGTAAATACCGCTGGGTTTTGGGTGTCATTAATATCTGATTATTACAGCTCCTCTTTAGCAGCGGCCCCACCCAGCCCCGTCTCTGCTTCACGGGCACGTCCCAGCAATTTGCCAGCTGCAGGTTGTGCTCAGAGCTGGAAATAACTGTATCATCATTTCATTAGCACCTGGCTGGGGCAGAGCATCCATTAATCCAGCTCTGGAGGCACCTCCTGTGAGGAATGAGGGAGGAGGCCCCACTCCAGCCTCTCCTGCAGTGAAAGGGAAGCTGCAATTATGGCTTGACATTTTTCTGCTTCCTCAAACAGATCACCACAGCTTCTTCTTATTTTTCTTTTTTTTTTTAATTTTTTTTTGTATTCTCTTCTCTTTACTTGCAAGAAATAAGGTTTGATTGTTTGTTTTGTGCTACAAGAGATGTCACAGCCTCCTTTTTGCTCCAAGTGACTCAGGGTCAATGTAATCTGAAAAACAACTGCAGCAGAACAAACTTGTCACAGATAAATCCCCAGGGACTGAATCTGCTGCTGCTCCCCCTCAAAAGCTGTTTTGCATTTTTCCCTTTCCTTTGTGCCCATCCTGGTGGATAAGGGAGAAGTGAAATTGTCCTTTAGCTCTGCTGCTGGGGCCTGCACGTGGGATCTGTTCCTGGATAAAGGAATTTCTGTGCTGGGAATAAAAGGAGTTGATCATTCAAAAAATCTTAAACCTGTTTGGCCCATCAGGATCATCACCTCAGCCTTCCTGCAACACTCAGGCCATTGATCCTCAAATCCAGGTCCAAATTCCTCTCCTCACCCTCTGAGAAGTGCTTGAGGGGGCTTTTTATATTAATTCGCTTTTTATGTTCAATTCAAATCTGGCCCTTGGATTCTGCCTTTGGATTTGCTGGTGTGGGGTGGCCAGGTTTGCTTACAAAGCCATCCACAAAGATTTATTTTAAATATTGCCAGAAGCAGGCTCACATTTATAACTTTTATTAATATATTTATTGAATAGATTTGGAATCACTGGATACATTTGGGATCACAGAATGGTTTGGGTTAAAGACCCTCTGATTCCAACCCCTCTGCCAAGAGCAGGGATGCCATTCACAGATCAGCTTGCTCAGGGCCCCATTTACTGTTATTTATATTTACTTTGGATTCCACTGAAACATTTATTTATGCCTATATTTCAAATTGCAGCGAATTGAAAAATGAACCAAAAAAAGGAGTTCATTTTTGTGATCTTTTAATCTTTGTTTATTTGAAGAACCATTCCCCCTAAGCAGAGAAGAAAAAGAAATCAGGATTTTTAATTATTTTTTTGGTAGATGTAGACATTTCAAGATGTTTTTCCTTTTTTTTTTTTTTTAATGAGGGGAAAATGAAAACAAAAATAGTATAACTCCTTCCTTTATCCAGGCATTTTTAATAGCAGAGCCCTAAAATCTGGTTTGGAAGAGGGAAGATGCGTTACAGAAATATCTCAGCAGGGTTTTTTTGCCCTGCTCCTGGCCCAGGGACAGCAACACCCTCCTGAATGTTTTTCCAGCACAGGGAAAGCTGCTGATGGCTGCTTCAGAGACCAATTTTTGTTTGTCCCTCGCAGTTGTGTCTGCCTCAGAGCCACCCGACAGCACCAAACCACGAGGGAAGAATGCACCCAAAAATTCAGGGATGGGGAAAAATCCAGGGAAATGGCCCTGCCTGAGGCCTGAGCTGCCACAGGAGCTCCTGGCTGGGCACAGATCTGTGGGGGAGTAACAGGAGCCAGCTTTCCATGCTCCCCTTGTTGTGTCACTGTGCTCCAGGGACTCTCAGCCCTGGAAATGCCCTGCAGCCCTGGAAATGCCCTGCAGCTCTGGAAATGTCCTGCAGCTCTGGAAATGTCCTGCAGCCCTGGAAATGTCCTGCAGCTCTGGAAATGTCCTGCAGCTCTGGAAATGCCCTGCAGCTCTGGAAATGTCCTGCAGCCCTGAAAACATCCTGCAGCTCTGGAAATGCCCTGCAGCCCTGGAAATGTCCTGCAGCCCTGGAAATGTCCTGCAGCCCTGGAAATGCCCTGCAGCTCTGAAAATGTCCTGCAGCCCTGAAAACGCCCTGCAGCTCTGGAAATGTCCTGCAGCCCTGAAAATGTCCTGCAGCCCTGGAAATGCCCTGCAGCCCTGGAAATGTCCTGCAGCTCTGAAAATGCCCTGCAGCCCTGGAAATGTCCTGCAGCCCTGAAAACATCCTGCAGCCCTGGAAATGCCCTGCAGCCCTGAAAACATCCTGCAGCCCTGGAAATGTCCTGCAGCCCTGGAAATGCCCTGCAGCCCTGAAAACATCCTGCAGCCCTGGAAATGTCCTGCAGCCCTGGAAATGTCCTGCAGCCCTGGAAATGTCCTGCAGCCCTGGAAATGCCCTGCAGCCCTGGAAATGCCCTGCAGCCCTGGAAATGCCCTGCAGCCCTGGAAATGCCCTGCAGCCCTGGAAATGCCCTGCAGCCCTGAAAACATCCTGCAGCCCTGGAAATGTCCTGCAGCCCTGGAAATGCCCTGCAGCTCTGGAAATGTCCTGCAGCCCTGGAAATGTCCTGCAGCCCTGGAAATGTCCTGCAGCTCTGGAAATATCCTGCAGCCCAGGCTTTTCCCTCTCCCCTGGCTTGGGGAAAAGGCAGAGTTTGACCCTGAGCCGGTGGGGCTGAGGTGGCCCCAAAGATCGCAGGGGATTCTGATCTGTTGGAGCTCTGAAGTTGGAGAAGGGCTTGGGGAATTAATTCGTGGCTTAATTCACACAGGAGCTGTTGTCTTGCTGCTCTGGTCCCTGTGTTGGTGTCTGGAGGACATGAGGAGCACAGACAAGAGGACGGAATTCCCATCTCCTTGCCCAGGCTCCCATCACACAAACTGAAATTTGTTCTGGATTCTTGTCCCAGACTCCCCTGGATGTGTTCTGGGGTCCTGCTCACTCCTTGACAGGTCACTGCAATTCCTGTGAGGCTCTGCCTGAGGCTGGAGGGATCCTCTGCACCTCCCTGGCACAGAATCCCCAAATCCCTGGGGCAGCCCATGCAGTGCCAGCTGTGCCCCACGGGCACCTTGTCCCCAGCCCAGAGCACTCAGTGCCACCTCCAGGGGACACCTGCAAAGCTCCAAACCTCCCTGGGCACCTCTTTCCAAGGCCTGGACACCCTTTCCGTGGGGAAATTCCTCCTGAGCTTCTTCCTCTCAGCTGTTTTCATCTCCTCCCACAGCTTCTGTTTGTATTTGATGAACCTTTTCAGAGGACTCTCATTTGATTTATCTTTAAAACATCATTCAAACCACAGCAGTGGTATGAAAACCAACAAAAAATATTAAATAATTAATATTTATGAGTTGCAACTTTTAATCCACTGAGCAGTTCTGAGGAGCAAGTCACAGGAAGCGGGGTTGGGAAAATCTATTTGCTCATCAGCCCCTGTCAGTGCTGAGCTGCTTCTCCACGGGACATTGTCAAATGCTTTTTCCAGCTCATGTTGGACTGGCCAGATGAAACATTCCCATGTGGGTTCCCATTGCAAGAAATGCTGAGAATCCCCCCCTCACTGAGCTCTGCTGCCTTGGGGGAAGGTGCCAGCAGAGCAAAGCCAACCCAGAGCACATAAAATCCCTGCCCAGAGGTTTGGAATAGCAGCTGATGGGAAGGAGAAGGATAAAGACCCCATTTGTGGGTGAGATTTTTCCAGTCTTTAAATTTAAACAGGGTTAATTTAGAAAGTTCTAGAATGGCCATATCTGTTTCCAGGGAAAGAAAAAAAAAAAACCCAGAAAAAAAAGCCTGGATTTCTCAATCAGCTCAAATGTCCCTGGCCATATGTATTGGCATTGGGACTCCTCTTTCCACACAAAACTAACCCCAGGATTAGGAACACCAGTAATTATTTGCTCAAAGTGAAGTCTAGAAATAAACCTCATCAGGATCCAAACCTTGTTAAATATTTTGTGGTGCTGCTGGACAGAAGGAAGACATTTCAGATTTGTAGTTATAATTAACTATCAGGAGGGAGAAAATGCTCCCATAGTTTCCTTCTCTTTTTCTCTCATTTTTCAGAGACTTTTATGTGGGCAGATTCTACAGCTGGAGAATTGGAGAAAATATTGGAAGAGGGATGGGAGTCAAGAAGTGGAATTGTTTAAGTGCTAATGAGATGTAAATTGATATATAGGAAAACAGGAAACACTGGCTGCCAACATAGGGCAAAACAAGGAAATCCAGGTTGGACTCTTTGAGATTTAAGCAGGATTTTAAGAGAGTCTCTTCATTTGCAACAGAATTAGAAGAGTTCAAATCTGCCCCAGAAGCTGTTTAATGAAAGTGACTCCCCTGGCACAGGGAGGGAATCACCACAGCAGGATCCACAGGAAGCTTTCCAGGGGTTCCAAGTGGAAAAGAGAGGTTGGAGTGAGCCAAGGTGGCAGAGTCCACAGGGCCTGCTTGTAGGATTTGGATTTTGGCAAAATGTTACGTTGTTTGATGGGGTTTTTCTGTTGATTGTGAAGAGAGCTACATCCACATCTATATCTGTATCTATATACTCTATATATCTCTATCTATGTCTAATTCTGCCTGTATATCAGTATCTACATATCTATATAGGTATATATCTCTATATCTAATCTATGTTTATATCTCTGTATCTCTATATTTCTGTATCTTTATATCTCTGTCTCTCTATATCTGTCTCTCTACATCTATATATCTAAATTATTTCTATGTATCTATCATCTATATATCTCTATGTCTATGTCTATATCTATATATCAACATCTATATACCTGTATATAGCTATATATCTATATATCTCTAAATATCCATATTTATATCTATATCATCTATATATCTCTATGTCCATATCTATATATCAATGGCTTTATATCTATATCTAAATCCATATCTATATTGATATAGCTGTATCTATATCTCTTTATACCTCTATATCTCTCTCTATATATCTAGATCTATATCATCTATATATATATCTGTCTGTCTATAACTCTATCATCTATATATATCTCTATGTCTATATCTAGATATCAATATCTTTATATTTATATCTAAATCCATATCTATATTGATATAACTGCATCTATATCTCTTTATACATCTATATCTCTATCTATATATCTAGATCTATATCATCTATATATATATGTCTGTCTATATCTATGTATCAATATCTTTATATTTACATCTAAATCCATATCTATATTGATATATCTGCATCTATATCTCTTTATACCTCTATATCTCTATCTATATATCTAGATCTTTATATCTATGTACCTATATAGCTATATATCTCTATCTATATCATCTATATATATATGTTTATGTCTATATCTATATATCAATATCAATATATCTATATATCAATATCAATATATTTATATCTAAATCCATATCTATATTGATATATCTGCACCTATATCTCTTTATACCTCTATATCAATAAATCAATATATCAATATATCTATATATCTATATATCAAAATATCCATATATCTATGTATCTCTATCTATATATCTATATATCTATATATCTACATATCTCTATCTCTGTATCTCTATCTCTCTATCAATATCTCTGTATCTCTCTCCATGCTATCTCCCCATCCCTCTCCCCAGCAGCAGCAGCAGCAGCAGCAGGCTCTGTGCAGGGAGTGCTCTCCAATTCTCCCAAGGATTTCCCCCATCTCCAGGTGCTCCCTGATCCCTGTGCACCTCCTCTATTCCCTGCTTTTCTGGAAGATGGTGGAGAGACCTTTGGAGTTTCAAAAGGGATGAGTCCCTTTGAGTCACACAGAAATCAGCTCTGCAATTTCAGCCTTTACTCATGACACCCCTGCTTCCCACATTCTGTAACCTGCCTTTCCCAAATGCCACGAGGAGCAGGATGAGCCCCTCCAGCTCCTCCTGCCAGGCCAGGAAATCACAGCTGACTCAAATCTCTCTGTCCTTGTCCTCCCTGAGAGCAGCTCTGACAATTGTTTGAATTATTCTGGTTGTTACTTGCCCTGGGCAGTTCTGACATCAAGGCTCTCTTGTGCAGCTCTCCAACACTTCTTGGAGGAGCAGGTGGAGAACCTGTCGGAATTAACGCAGAGGAGCTCTGGAGCCAGGCTGGGAGAGCTGGGAATGTTCAACCTGCAGAGGAGGAGCTGCAGGGAGAGCTCAGAGCCCCTGGCAGGGCCTGAAGGGGCTCCAGGAGAGCTGCAGAGGGACTGGGGACAAGGCCTGCAGGGACAGCACCCAGGGAATGGCTGCCAGTGCCAGAGGGCAGGGCTGGGTGGGATCTTGGCAATGAGGAATTGTTCCCTGGCAGGGTGGGCAGGCCCTGGCACAGGGTGCCCAGAGCAGCTGGGGCTGCCCCTGCATCCCTGGAAGAAAATATTAAAGTGCTCATTTGTGCAGGTCAGCTACAGAAGTGAAAGAGGAAACAATTGGTTGGTTTGGTTTGAATTTCTGTTCCTGTTGTTCCTGCTGGCTGTTCCAGAACTTTCCTCTGCCCTCACTGGGAGCAGAAAGAGGCCACTTTCCCCCTCTGCTCTTTTGTTATCGTTTTACCACCTCACCAATGCATCCATCAGTTTGTTGGTGGTTTTACAGCACAGCTCCAGAGTTGTTTTCTGGAAATGAGTAAAACAAACATCAGGAAGAAAGTTGACACAACATATTTTGTTTTTTTTTTTTAAATTTCTTTCTTTTAATCACAAAATCTTGCTGGGCACTGATCAATGCTTTTTTAAAACAAGAATTGCTCCAGCTTAAACAAGAGAAGAGACCAAACCACCCAGGGCTTGCTTGTTTTGGACACTGTTCTTGCAGAGGTGTAGCTGCAGAGCATTGTGCCACTTTGATCAGCTGCACAGGGAAAACACACAGCAAGTTCACAATTTATTCTGCCAGCTGCCCAGGCAATTATTTGAAGCTCCTTGATTCACCTGACCTTTAAAACTTCTTTTAACACACAATCACATCTGATCAAGTGGAGTGTTAAGGTCAGTTCTTGCTCTCAGAGCAGAGCAGAGCCAGCCTGTTGTGCAAGCAGAGCTGGACATTTAAAGGATATCATTGTTCTGCGATTGCAAGAGAAGATGACTTAAAAAATCCAAGACTAAAGGTGATGTGGAATTAAATTGTGGTTTAGAGCCAAACAAACTGAGCCAAAATAGGGCCAAAGACAAAAGTGCTGCCATTTGTCCAGGCCACGGCCACTTAAGCTCGGCTCTGGCTGCTCTGTGCTCGAGTCCTGAGGAAATTAAACCTGTAGAAAACACGTGCAGAACCTGGTGGAATATTCCATGCTCCCAGACTGGAACATTCCTGCCCCATGGGGCACCTGAAGTGCTTTTCACACACAACTGAAGTCAGGTCTAATGGCCAGGGGGGAAATGCTCCCCTTGTTCCAGCCCTGCTTCCCTCTCACATTAAACTCCCACTGACTTCACTGGCAGCTTTTCATGGAATAGCAATTGGATAAACCTCAAGGCATGACTCAGGCGATGGCCCCAGTGGCTCCTGAGGCTATTCAGGAAAAAAAGCCAGTTTGGGGTGATGTTATCTGTGAGGAGAAAGACTTTGCCCTTTGGCAGCTGCTGCTGTGAGAAGGTTCCAGTCCTGTCCATGCTGGGATTCCAGCTCAGGACCTCAGGATGTTCTTTGGAGATGTGGGAGCTCAAGGTGTGGCAGAGGGATGTGGAAGAGCCTTGATCTTGACTTTCCATGGCCCAGTGGCACCAGAGATGTTGGTTTTGAACAGAAGGGAAGCCAAAAATCAGTTTGCTGCAAGGTCTGTGGTGGCTTCCAAAGGCTGGGACAATTTTAAATCTTGGCAATTCCCCTTATCCAATTCACTTAGGAGAGAACAACCTGCAGGGAGTAAACAGGGAGTAAAGAGGGAGTAAAACATTTTCCATTTGTTTACTCTCCTTGTGCCATGAGACCAATGACACCTGGGATTGAATCTCCTTAGGGATGAGAGCTGGACCTGCCCCATCCCATCCCATCCCATCCCATCCCATCCCATCCCATCCCATCCCATCCATCCCATCCCATCCCATCCCATCCCATCCCATCCCATCCCATCCCATCCCATCCCATCCATCCCATCCCATCCATCCCATCCCATCCCATCCCATCCATCCCATCCCATCCCATCCCATCCCATCCCATCCCATCCCATCCCATCCCATCCCATCCCATCCCATCCATCCCATCCCATCCCATCCCATCCCATCCCATCCCATCCCATCCCATCCCATCCCATCCCATGCTTTGGGTTGAGCCCCAGTTGGGATCAGAAGAGGGATTGGAACTGGGGATGGGGATGGGATTGGGATTGTGTCCCCACAGGTGATTCCCCACCTGCAGAGCTGCCCCAGCGCAGGGAGGAGCTGGAGCTGCTGCAGAGAGCCCAGAGGAGGCTCCAGGATGAGCAGAGGGATGGAGCAGCTCTGCTGGCAGGAAAGGCTGGCACAGCTGGCATTGTTCACCTGCACAGGAGAAGCTTTGGGCTGAGCTCAGGGTGGCCTTGCAGGGCCTGAAGGAGCCCCAGGAAAGCTGCAGAGAGACAATTGCCAGGGGATGCAGGGACAGCACACAGGGAATGGCTGCCAGTGCCAGAGGGCAGGGCTGGACGGGATCTTGGCAATGAGGAATTGTTCCCTGGCAGGGTGGGCAGGGCTGGGATGGAATTCCATCCCTGGATCCCTGGCAGTGCCCAAGGCCAGGCTGGACCCTGGGGACAGTGGGAGGTGTCCCTGCCATGGCAGGGGTGGCACTGGGGGGGCTCTGAAGTCCCTCCCAAACCAAACCAGTCTGGGATTCCATGAACATCAGCCCCAAGAGCAGGCAGGCAGAATTCAGGAATGGCACAAAGGTGAAAAGGATGGAAATGTGTCCTTGGGGAAGGGCTGGGAGGGCTGGGACTGGGGGAAGGCTCCAGGATCTCATCCATGCCCATGGACACTGCAGGGAGAGGCAAAGGGACAAAAACTGCCCTGGAATTCCCAAGGAACTGTATTTGCTTCCACATGAAACCCAGGATAATTCATGCCCTTTAATGATGTTACAAGGAATCCTGGCATGGGGTGAAACACTTCCCTGATCGAAGAGTGGGAGAAAAAGGAAAGGGGCAGGGCCAGGCTGTGCCCAGTGCCAGAGCTGGGGCACAAAGGGGAGCAGAGGAGGCTCCCTGGAACATCTGGGAATGCTTTTTCCCTGTGAGTGAAAAGCCCAGGTTGCCCAGAGGAGCTGTTGGGAGCTTCCCATCCCTGGAGATACCCAAAAAGCACCTGGACACAGTCCTGGGCAGACAGGGGGCCTGGGCCAGGTGCTGTTCCCCCTGGGACAAACTGCCAGGACTGATTTCCCAGCCCCTGCCTTGCCATAAATGTCCCAGCCCTTGCCAGCCAACAGAGAGTTCCAGAGCCACCCAGCAGTGCCTGAAAACAAGCTGCAATTTCCCAAATTGCCCCAGATAAGAGCCGGGGTTATCTCCCAGGTATCAATATTACCTCACGTGCGGGTACAATGAAGCGGGAGTGAATCTATTTCTCCTCCAAACCAGGAAGGATTACTCAATGAATTAATCTGCAGTGAGTCACAAGGTAAATTTAAGTAGTTGCTCACTGTTTTGTGTCATAAAAGTGGCAAGCAGAGATTTATGGATAACTGAAGATCTGCTGTTTGATGGCAGGGAACAATGGGGCGCCGCCGTTTGTGTCCCCTGGGCAGGGGAGCCCTGGCCAAGGTGTGGCAGTGCCACGGGCCAGGGGACACAAAGGGCTGGAAAAGCTGAGGGGGACAACAGTGAGGAAGCCCTGAGGGAGCTGGGGCTGCTCAGCCTGGAGAAAAGGAGACTCAGGGCTGCCCCCATCACTCTGCACAGCTCCTGAAAGGGGCCTGTGCTCAGCTGGGGCTGGGCTCTTTCTGCAGCAGCACTGACACAGCCAGAGCACACAGCCTCCAGCTGCACCAAGGGAAATCCAGGTTGGAGAGCAGGGAAAAGGTTTTTCCAGCAAGGCTGAGAAAGTTCTGGAATGGCTGCCCGGGGAGGTGGTGGAGTCCCCATCCCTGGGTGTGTTGAACAAAGCCTGGATGTGGCACTGGGGGCCAGGGTTCAGTTGAGCTCTTGGGGCTGGGCTGGACTCCATGGTCTTGGAGGTCTCTCCCAGCCTGGTCATTCTGGGATTCTGGGAATTCTGTGTGAACCAGAGGTGACAGCAGTCCCAGCTGCTCCCTGAGGTGCTGCTCTGGTGCCATCAGAGCCACGCTCCTCTGCCCTTCCCAGCACTCTGCATCCTCTGATTTCAGCTGCAGGGGACAGCAGGAAAGGGTTTTCAGAGTTATTAAATTCCTGCCAGGGTCATGAGAATTAGGAACTGCACAGGAGAAGCTTTGGGCTGAGCTCAGGGTGGCCTTGCAGGGCCTGAAGGTGCCCCAGGAAAGCTGCAGAGAGACAATTGCCAGGGGATGCAGGGACAGCACCCAGGGAATGGCTGCCAGTGCCAGAGGGCAGGGCTGGGTGGGATCTTGGCAATGAGGAATTGTTCCCTGGCAGGGTGGGCAGGCCCTGGCACAGGGTGCCCAGAGCAGCTGGGGCTGCCCCTGCATCCCTGGCAGTGCCCAAGGCCAGGCTGGACCCTGGGGACAGTGGGAGGTGTCCCTGCCATGGCAGGGGTGGCTCTGGGTGGGCTCTGAGGTCCCTCCAAACCCAGGCCCTGCTGGGATTCCATGAACATCAGCCCCAAGGGCGGGCAGGCAGAATTCAGGGATCTGGTTGTATGATAATGAGCATTTTAAGGCTGATCAGCCCAAACACAGCTCTGCATGAGCTGCATTCCAGGCTGCTTCTTGCTTGAAAGGGATCTTAGGGACAGGTGCTGGGAATTGGTTTGGACAGAGGATAAAGGGCAAGAAATGGCAGAACTATTGAATTATAGAATGATGGAATGGTTGGGGTTGGAAGAGACCTTAAAATCCATCCCATTCCACCCCCTGGCATGGCAGGGACACCTCCCACTGCCCCAGGCTGCTCCCTCCTGGCCTTGAACCCTCCCACAAAACCTGGCTGTGTTCACACCGCAGCTGGACAATAACCTGGGGATTTCCCCCTGGGATCTTTTCCTTCTCCACAGTCAATTTTCTAGCCCAGGGATTTCCTTCAGAGCTTCAAGGAGCTGAACTTCAGGTCATTCCCTGAATCTGTGCTCAGACTTTGCTGATATTCACGGGGAGAATGGTAGGGGGAACCACAAAACAAAAATCTGAAGCCTTTTGAGAAGTGCTCCTGTTTTTCTCACAAACCTGAGCGTTCCCAGATCCCAAACCCTGGTTCTGACCTCACTGGCACCCTCATTTTTTCCTCTAGGGAACGTTTGCCTCCCAGGCTGGGTGTTGGGGCTTGACGGACACGCTGCCTCATCCGTTGTGGCAGGGCCAGCATCTTCTCCCAGAAATGTTCCCCACATCCAGCGTGGCCAGCGCGGCAGAGCTGCGTCAGGGAGGTGACGCAGGGAGAGACGCGCTCGGTGCCCCCGGCTAAGGATGCCTCAGTCACAGCTCCCAAATGCACCCAGGACACATTTGGAGGTCTATTATCTAAGCCTGCCATGAATAAAGATTTGTTTTCCCTCGTGGAGCACCGTCCTTCCCATTGGAGGGCAGAGCTTTGGGGCAGTGGAAATTTTTTGGTGGCGCAGTGGAAATTTTCTTCCTCTTTTTCTTAGGCTGCTTCAAACAAATCTGCACTTTGGTCTTTCCACACTGATTACTTCAACAGTTGCCCTCGGGAAGCTTCTTTAAGCAGAAACTCATCTTGTGCTCATGGTTTTTGCAAATTCCAAGGACTTTTGCTGGTTTCCAGCAGGTCAAGGGAGATGATTCCAGCCCTGGTGCCCCCTCAGGTGATTTCCCACCTGCAGAGCTGCCCCCAGCACAGGGAGGAGCTGGAGCTGCTGCAGAGAGCCCAGAGGAGGCTCCAGGATGAGCAGAGGGATGGAGCAGCTCTGCTGGCAGGAAAGGCTGGCACAGCTGGCATTGTTCACCTGCACAGGAGAAGCTTTGGGCTGAGCTCAGGGTGGCCTTGCAGGGCCTGAAGGAGCCCCAGGAAAGCTGCAGAGAGACAATTGCCAGGGGATGCAGGGACAGCACCCAGGGAATGGCTTCACACTGAAAAATTACAGGTTTAGGTCAGTTATTAGGAACAATTTCCTCCCTGTGTGGATGGGGAGACCCTGGAAAAGAATTCCAGAGCAGCTGGGGCTGCCCCTGCATCCCTGGCAGTGCCCAGGGCCAGGCTGGACACTGGGGATGGTGGGAGGTGTCCCTGCCATGGCAGGGGTGGCACTGGATGATCTTTGATGTCCCTTCCATCCCAAACCTCTCTGGGATTTCATGATTCCCCACCAAAATGAGGGAAAGAAGGGATGACTTTGTTGTTGCGCCTTTCCCAGAGAAGACCAGGTGTTGTTGGTCCCCGTCTCTGGAATTCCCTCACTCTAATTTGCAGTGCTTGAATTTAGATGCAGAACAGCACAAAAAGCAGCTGGAGATTGAGGGTTTTGGGTGCTCCATCCAGGAGTGAGGATCAGAAGCCCCAAGGGAGGGGCTGGGGCAGAGAGAGGAGCCTGGGCAGGGGTTTTGCTGCTGTCCCATGTCCCCATCAAAGGAGGATTTCTGGCTCTCACTGGGGACAATCTGGCTGTGCCAGTTCATTTCTAACAGGAATGAATGAGGGGGTGAAAGAACAACAAACACAAACGTGAAGAAAGCAATATTGAAGAAATGAAATGTTCCACTTTGTGCCTCCCCAAGAGAACCTGGGGGAACCGCAGAAAAGCAGGATTGAAAGGGAAAGGGAGTTTGCAGCAGAGTAAATACAAATTAACATTAAACTACTGTGAAATTCCCAAGGAATTATATTTTGCATCCACATGAAACCCGGGGTAATTCATCACCTTTAATGATGTTACAAGGAATCCTGGCATGGGTTGAAATGCTTCCCTGTTCTAAGAGTGGGAGAAAAATGTTTACCATGAGCACTAAATATGGACATTAATCATTATGTCTTTAATGCCAGGGCAAAACCACTTTCATGCTGTGAATGTTCAGCTCAGCATTGTAATATTGAGAGTGAATAGACTGACTGAGACAAGTCTAAAATTCCCAAGGAGCTCGCGCAGCTGAAGGCAGGGAAAACCTCAGGCCTCTTCAAATGTTTGGGCAGGGGCTGCTGCTGCTCAGTTTTCATGAGGGGGAAAATGGTTGGAGGAGCCAGAAATGGAACATGAGGTGAGCTGAGAGTGACTCCACAGAATCTTTTGGGGCTGAGACAAGGCATGGCATTCCCAGGGTCACATTTGCTCTGTCTGGGAAGGACAGCACAGCCTCTGGGGCAGTGGGTGCAATTTTCCCAGCTGGGAGAGAGCTCAGAGCCCTTCCAGGGGCTCCAGGAGAGCTGCAGAGGGACTGGGGACAAGGATGGAGGGACAGCACCCAGGGAATGGCTTCAGAGTGGGATTGGATGGGATCCTGGCAATGAGGAATTGTTCCCTGGCAGGGCTGGGATGGAATTCCACCCCTGCATCCCTGGCAGTGCCCAAGGCCAGGCTGGACACTGGGGACAGTGGGAGGTGTCCCTGCCAGGGCAGGATGAGCTCAGGACCCTTCCAACACAGGAATTCCCAGATTCTAAGGTCCCTGAGATCCCCCTGCCCCAGCACGTGGCAGCTGCTCCTGAGCTCAGCTGCCCCAGGGCTGTTGGAGAGGCTCCTCTCCTGCCGGGGTGGTTTTTGTGCTCAGGGGAAATTGCCCTGCCAGGCACATGCCCAGATCTGCCTGTTTACATTTTGAAGCTTCTGGGGCTGTGTCCAAAGTCCACTAAAATCATTGGGAGCCTTCCCGTTTATTCCAATGAACTCAGAGCCGGCTGAGCATCAACAAAAGTTGAGATTTACCCAGGCCCTTCCTCATCTTCCTCCTCCTCCCTTTCCCTGGCTTCTCCTCTCCCTCCTCCTCCTCTCCCTGTGACACCATCACCACACAAGCCAGCAAGGCTTAACCAAGATTTGGGATATCAGTGGCATTTAAAGCCTCCAGAAATCAGGAGCCTCTCCTAATCACAGGCTCTGTAATCCCCCTGATTATCCAGGTAATGAGGGGCTGCAGCCAAAATCATCTCAGCCTGCTCAGGGTGTTAATCCAGGGACTGGAAAATTAATGATCCCTTTGCATCTGCATCTTTTCCTGGCTGGAATATCTGAGGGGCTGGAATATTGTGTGCTCTTCACTGGATTTCTTTTATCAGTCTTATTTTGTTTGAGTTTTTTTTTTTTTTTAATTATTTTAAAGGTAAAATTGGTGACTTTTTGCAGCATAATTGGCTGGAGTAAATATTACCAGGCAAATAAATAGAAGTAGGAAAAGGGCAGGGAGGTGAAGCTGTGTTTCAACGTTTTTTAATGTTTCAGGTTCCAGGCTCTGGAGCTCAGTCCAGGCCATAGAATCATGGAATGGTTTTGGTCAGAAAGGACTTTAAAGATGATGGGCAGGGACACCTTCCACCATCCCAGGCTGCTCCCACCTGGCCTTGGAAACCTCCAGGGACCCAGAGGCAGCCACAGCTTCTCTGGGAAATGTGCAGGGGATTTAGGAACCACGGAGAGGCTTTGGAGAAGGGCACCAGTGAGGCTGGCAGTGCTTCTCTTGCCTCACCCTGGGGATTCCTCCCTTTGTCAGTCCTTTGGAGCTCCCACGTGTCCTGTTTGTCCTGGTTGGGGATGGCTGGGGATGTTTTATGCACTGGAACAGGAGTTTTATCTGCCCAAGGGGGGCAGAGCAGCAGAAGTGGCCCTGGCACAGGGTGTAAGACACAGCCACGGCTTGGGGCCACCTTTGTCCCCGTCCTGGTGGCCCCTCTGCTGTGCCCAGGTGTGCAGGAGCTCAGGGATTGGGATGGAGGCTGTGAGGGGCCAGGGATCCCTGGGGACATGGAGACATTGGGGCAGTGATGGTTCTGATCAGGGCTGTGTGGGTTTAATAAATCCTGGTTCTGATCAGAGCTGTGTGGGTTTAATCCTGCCCTGGTTCTGATCAGAGCTGTGTGGGTTTAATCCAATCCTGGTTCTGATCAGAGCTGTGTGGGTTTATCAAACCCTGGTTCTGATCAGAGCTGTGTGGGTTTATCAAACCCTGGTTCTGATCAGGGCTGTGTGGGTTTATCAAATCCTGGTTCTGATCAGAGCTCTGTGGGTTTATCAAATCCTGGTTCTGATCAGAGCTGTGTGGGTTTAATAAACCCTGGTTCTGATCAGAGCTCTGTGGGTTTATCAAACCCTGGTTCTGATCAGAGCTCTGTGGGTTTAACCAAACCCTGGTTCTGATCAGAGCTGTGTGGGTTTATCAAACCCCATGGAGACATTGGGGCAGTGATGGTTCTGATCAGAGCTCTGTGGGTTTAATCCAACCCTGGTTCTGATCAGAGCTGTGTGGGTTTAATAAATCCTGGTTCTGATCAGGGCTCTGTGGGTTTAATAAATCCTGGTTCTGATCAGGGCTGTGTAGGTTTAATAAATCCTGTTTCTGATCAGGGCTGTGTGGGTTTATCAAATCCTGGTTCTGATCAGAGCTCTGTGGGTTTATCAAACCCTGGTTCTGATCAGAGCTCTGTGGGTTTAATAAATTCTGGTTCTGATCAGAGTTGTGTGGGTTTAATCCAATCCTGGTTCTGATCAGAGCTGTGTGGGTTTAATAAATCCTGGTTCTGATCAGAGTTTTGTGGGTTTAATAAATCCTGGTTCTGATCAGAGCTCTGTGGGTTTAATAAACCCTGGTTCTGATCAGAGCTCTGTGGGTTTAATAAATCCTGGTTCTGATCAGAGCTCTGTGGGTTTAATAAATCCTGGTTCTGATCAGAGCTGTGTGGGTTTATCAAACCCTGGTTCTGATCAGAGCTGTGTGGGTTTATCAAACCCTGGTTCCGATCAGAGCTGTGTGGGTTTATCAAACCCTGGTTCTGATCAGGGCTGTGTGGGTTTATCAAACCCTCCTTACAAGGCCTTGCAGAGACCAATGGCCTGCGTGGTGTGATCCTGAGCAGAGGATTTTGTTTAACTTAGTGGGGATGCTCAGGGAGCAGACTTTGGGAATTGGATAAAATTCAGCAGATCTGGAGCAGCTCTGTTTATGTGTGTGTGCAAATCCTGGAGCTTGGGCTGAGCCAGCTGAGGGCTGCAAAGGCCTCATAAACTGTAGATTATCCTGACCTTATTCCAGCGTTTCTTATCCTAGGAGTGGCTTATTTCTGAGTCATTTCTAAACATTATCCAAAATGCTGGTACAAATGTATCCAAATGGTTTTACTTATTTGCAATAATCACCCCATGGTTTCAGGCCTGGCTTTCTGGAATCAGAACCTGAGCCAAGGGAATGCTCCTGTGCCATCTTTACCTGCTCACATAGAGCTGAGCAGGTTTGCAGGAACAGGCCTGGCAGGGCCCATGGGAAGGGTTAATTACATCCTCCCTGTCACCAGGATGTAAAAACTTGATAACCAGGCTTGAGGATGAAAAAGGGGAGAGGTTTTCCTAATTTAAAGCGAGAACTTGTGACTTAGCACAGCTTATTCCCTAAAAAAAGCCTTGGGAAAGGGGGTTTCACTGGCAGGGTGCTCCCCCCGGGGCACAGCACCACCTCAAACGAGCATTTATGTTTTTCATAAGCAGCTGCCTTAAATTTTTAATCAACCTTTGGCAGCTGCTTTCATGTTGCCAAGCGTTTCATCAATGTTTCAGCAGTGTCACATTTCCAGGCACTGCTTTGCCACAGGTGGGGGAGCCAGAGCCAGGAGGGGGCCGGGGATGGAGGGATGCAGGGATTGAGGGGTGCAGGGATGCAGGGATGGAGGGATGCAGGGATTGAGGGGTGCAGGGATGCAGGGATGCAGGGTTGCAGGCAAACAGGGATGCAGGGATGCAGGAATTTAGGGATGCAGGGATGTAGGCTGCAGGGGTGCAGGGATGCAGGGGCGCAGGATGCTGGGATGCAGGATGCAGGAATTTAGGGATGCAGGGATGCAGGAATGCAGAGGTGCAGGCCTTCAGGGATGCAGAGATGCAGGGATTATGGGATGCAGGGATGCAGGGATTATGGGTTGCAGGGTTGCAGGCATACAGGGATGCAGGGATTGAGGGGTGCAGGGATGCAGGGAAAGCCACCCTGGAGCAGCCTGCTGGAGGGGAAGCCCCTGAGAACTGCTGCACTGGGAATTGAGGAGTTTTCCCTGCTGGAGGGCTATAGGAATGTGCTCCTTGTTGACAGAGTGACAAAACTATCTATTTATTGACCCTTTAAAAAGGAAATAAGCTTAGAAGTTTTTTTATTTCCATTAGGTGAAAAGGCATCTCATAGGACTTGGGGGATTTCACCTCAAACTTAAGGATGGCCAAATGGACAGGAGCCAAAAAGTCCCACCTGAGCAATCTACTAGAAAAAGAAGAGAACAAATAAACCAATGGCTTTTGTTGGGTGTTTTACCAGGAGCAAGGACCTCTTGCACCTGGATTGGTTTTTCTCTGTAAAGAGTTTTGTTGTTTTGCCTTTTATTAAAGCTTTTCTGTTTCCAACACTGCCACAGAAGCCATCCTGCTGATTTTATGCTTTCTAAGGTAGCTGAGCTATCCTGGGTGTGAAATAGACCTCCAAGAGCTTGTGAGACCTGGCTGGAGGAGCCCCTTATTTCAGAGGGTGACAATGGGGACTTTGCAGGAGCCCTGGGGATGCTCGTGAGGAGCACAAAAAGCACAGATGAGACAACAGCAGGGACTTGATCAGGATGTCCTGGATGTGCTGGGAAGTGGAGGAGCAGCAGGGCTTCAGTCAGGCACAGAACATCCCCAAAAACCCCCCCAGGGAATGGGGGATCAGCTGCGGCCCGAGGCAGAGCAGCGCCTGCAGGGCTGCGAGGATGGGGTGGGAGTGAGTGATGAAGGATTGTGCTCAGCAGGAGGGAAGCAGTTTGCTTCCCTCATTGCTCATTCCCAAGCACTCGAGTGTTTGGGTGGTATTTCAGTGGCAGGGTTTTTGTAAGGGAAGTGTGATGTTGTTTTATGGGGTGCCAGCCAGATCCCACTGAGCCGCGCTCTCGATCCTCAGCCTTCTTAGTCACAGCTTTTTTCAACAGGGAATTCAGCTGCTCAGAAAGTTGCCAGTGTTCCAACATTATCACTGCTGAGGACAGGCCTGCATTTCCATTTTTGTGCCAAAAGGGCTGTCTCAGTCAGAAATGTGGGGTTTTATAGGCTGCTATTGCTGTGATAAAGGAACAGCCCTTCGCGCTGCCCCAAAGCTTTTGTGTTTTACCAGAGGGCGCAAATTTTCCAGGCAGTCCACGCATTTCATCTGCACTCATTGCTGAGCCCTTCAGGACAGCCCAGAGAGGCATTTAGAGCCCTTTTCCTCAGCTGCACAGAAACAGCAGGGCAGGGAGCGGAATTTGAAAGGAACTCTTCATTTCCCCTCTCCTTGCTGTCCCTGCCCCAGCTCGAGGGAGCAGGAGATTGTTCAGCACCCTGTCAGCAAGGTCTTCTGGTTATTGCTTCCCCATGAGGAAAAAAGTAGTTCTGAACTGTGACCGTGGTCACAAGGGTTTTCAGGATGAAGAAGAGATGAGAATGTTGATTCCACGATCAGAAGGCTTGGTTTAGTATTTTATGATATATGTTACATTAAGACTATACTAAAAAGAAACAGAAAGAAAAGGGTTCTTCAGACAACTAGCTGAGCTAAGAATAGAAAAGAATGAACAACAAAGATCTGTCTCAGGCAGAGAGTGAAAGCTAGCTTTGCTATGAGTGGTCAGTCAATCTAAACATCTACAGGAGGCCAATCCCAGGTGCACCTGTTGCATTCCACAGCAGCAGATAACCACTGGTTACATTTGGTTGCTGAAACTGCAGCTTCTAACAAGGAAAAAAATCTTAAAGAAAGATTTTTCATGAAAGATGTCTGCGACACTGAACCCTCAGAAATAGTTTTTCCTTGATGGCCCAGCTTTTAATCCGTGATTTTGGGCTCCAGTGGTCGGCCTGAGCCACGATAAACCACACTCGGAACCATAATAAACCACACTTGGAACCACAATAAACCACACTTGGAACCATAATAAACCACACTCGGAACCATAATAAACCACACTTGGAACCATAATAAACCACACTTGGAACCAGATGGCTCCAGGTGGAGGTGCTGAAATGGAACCTGTGTGGTTTAAAGCCAAAATACCTGCCCAGGACAGAGGCTTTGAGAGCAGCAATAATGACCTGAGAGAGGGAAGGAGCTGAAGGCCAAGCAGGTGCCAGCTCCGGGGCAGGATTGGTTTCATCCCCTCTCAGAGGTTTTGGGATGTGCTCTGCGTCCCAGTCCTGGCTGCAGCGGCCCCTCAGGAGTGGTGTTTTCCCTGGGAACGTCCCTGC
The DNA here is from genome assembly GCA_039654755.1 of Calcarius lapponicus. NCBI lineage: Eukaryota > Metazoa > Chordata > Aves > Passeriformes > Fringillidae > Calcarius > Calcarius lapponicus. The sequence continues at coordinate 112,509,681 of CM077462.1, forward strand.
CCAAGGAGCTCTTTTGCATCCACAGCTATTTCTGGCCGCAGAACACGAGCAGGTCGGATTTTAGACCTGATTCTGTCAGAGCAGACTTCAGGGCTCCGGAGAAATTGGAATTTTCAGTGTGTGGGCACCGTGACCCTGCCCAGCTCCCCTGCAGCACCTGCACTCTGCGCCGGCAGGGTCCAAAATAGGTCACATTTCAGATTGTTAATTGTCATTAATTTTTCAGAGGGCCCCATGTGCCAAGGGTCACCTTCCCCACGCTGCCAGGGATGCCCAGGGAGGGAAGGCTGGGGGGCCTGGGCAGGAACAGGGGCTGGAATTTCACGGAATTTCATAGAATTTTATGGAATTTCATTGAATTTCATTTCCTTGTGGGTCCCTTCCAGCTCTGTGATTCCATGAGCAGTTGGATTCTGAGCAGACCCCACCTGGGGGTGAATTGGGAGAACTGGGAAAGAGCTGTGCAGCATTCTGGAGGCTCTGATCCCTCTGATTTGCTCTGTAAATTTCAAGGCCAACATTTTGACAGTTGCTCTGATTTTGCAAGAAATTCAGTTTCAATAAATCAAGACATTCAAGAAAACCCAGAAATTAAAGAAATTCCAGAAATTCAGAAATCCAGTTTCTCTGATTTTGCAAGAAATTCAAGAAACTCAGAGATCCGGTTTCTCTGTTTTTGTAAGAAATCCAGTTTCCAGAAATTCAAGAAATTCAAGAAATTCAGAAATCCAGTTTCACTGATTTTGCAAGAAATCCAGTTTGTCAGATTTTGCAAGAAATTCAGTTTCCAGAAATTCAAGAAATCCAAGAAAACCAGAAATCCAGTTTCTCTGATTTTGCAAGAAATTAAAGCAAGCCTCCAACTCTCCTTTGGGAGAGGGGCAAGGCTGAGGTGGGATAGTGCAAGAAATCCAGGGAGTTCCTGGCAGGCGAGAGGGAACCAGGGCCCCAAAACTAACAAAGCAGGGCCCCAAAATTATTTAATGCCCACTTTAAATATAGGAGCAAAACATAAAACCAGCAAAAAGCCCCAATTCCCTGGGGGACGTGGTGAGCTGGAAACCCGGGCTCTGTACCCTGTGGTAGTCTGGACCTGTGTTACACAGTGAAATAAAAGTGACTCAGTGCCAGAATTTATTTTAGAAATGCCATTAAAATGCTCTTTAAAAGCAAAATAAAACCAAGAGACACATGATCAGCATGGAGCAGTTATTAGGGAAACAACACCAATCCAGCATAAAATACTTTATTAAAGACAAAGCAAATCAATCTTCCTTGTGAGTAAGAATTCAGTCACCAAATGAATTTCAGCTCTTAAAGGCAGAAAAGGAAGTTTTGCTCTAAATTTCACCTACATTTTTGTAGGTGAGTATTTAAGGATTGGGAACTGCTGGATGTTTAATTCCTGGTTCAAAGGGTTCCTTTGGGTAGCCCTTGGTTTTGATGAAAATTCAGTTTTTCAAATCTGCCATGGCTGTACAGGAGGCAAACAAATGGCTCTGTCTTTCATTCTGTACTTTAAAAATTGAGAAGGATTGGATTGATCACACAACAACAGGCTAAAACAAAAGGTCACAGAATCCTGGAATGGTTTGGGTTGCGAAGGACCTCAAAGATAATCCAATTCCAACTCTCCACCATGGCAGGGACACCTCCCACTGTCCCCGGTGTCCAGCCTGGCCTTGGGCACTGCCAGGGATGCAGGGGCAGCCAGACCAAGGTGAGAGGAGCAGTTCCAAGAAGAAGAAGAAGAAGAAGAGGAAGGAGAAGGAGAAGGAGAAGGAGAAGGAGAAGGAGAAGGAGAAGGAGAAGGAGAAGGAGAAGGAGAAGGAGAAGGAGAAGGAGAAGGAGAAGGAGAAGGAGAAGGAGAAGAAGGAGAAGAAGGAGAAGAAGGAGAAGGAGAAGGAGAAGGAGAAGGAGAAGGAGAAGGAGAAGGAGGAGAAGGAGAAGGAGGAGAAGAAGGAGAAGAAGGAGAAGAAGGAGAAGAAGGAGAAGAGAAGAAGGAGAAGAAGAAGAAGAAGGAGAAGGAGAAGAAGGAGAAGAAGGAGAAGAAGGAGAAGAAGGAGAAGAAGAAGAAGAAGAAGAAGGAGAAGAAGGAGAAGAAGGAGAAGAAGGAGAAGAAGGAGAAGAAGGAGAAGAAGGAGAAGAAGGAGAAGAAGGAAGGAGAAGGAAGGAGAAGGAAGGAGAAGGAGAAGAAGGAGAAGAAGGAAGAAGAAGGAGAAGAAGGAAGAAGAAGGAGAAGGAGAAGAAGGGAGAAGGAGAAGGGAGAAGGAGAAGGAGAAGGAGAAGGAGAAGGAGAAGGAGAAGGAGAAGGAGAAGGAGAAGGAGAAGGAGAAGGAGAAGGAGAAGGAGAAGGAGAAGGAGAAGGAGAAGGAGAAGGAGAAGGAGAAGGAGAAGGAGAAGAAGAAGGAGAAGAAGAAGAAGAAGGAGAAGAAGGAAGAAGAAGGAGAAGGAGAAGAAGGGAGAAGGAGAAGGGAGAAGGAGAAGGAGAAGGAGAAGGAGAAGGAGAAGGAGAAGGAGAAGGAGAAGGAGAAGGAGAAGGAGAAGGAGAAGGAGAAGGAGAAGGAGAAGGAGAAGGAGAAGGAGAAGGAGAAGGAGAAGGAGAAGGAGAAGAAGAAGGAGAAGAAGAAGAAGAAGAAGAAGAAGAAGAAGAAGAAGAAGAAGAAGAAGAAGAAGAAGAAGAAGAAGAAGAAGAAGAAGAAGAAGAAGAAGAAGAAGAAGAAGAAGAAGAAGAAGAAGAAGCTTTGCTCCCTGTGAGGTTTTGCCCCTCTTTTTCCCAACCACTGCTTTTCCTAAATCCTCTCCCATTTGCACCCACCTGGCCCTGGGTGTCCCTGGAGATGCTGGATTCTCCTCCCTGCTCCTGTGGGATCACTGGCCCCACAGCTCTCCCTTGCTATTGGAACCCAGGACATTCCTCTGGCTGCTCTGCACGACTCAGGATCCTGCCAGGGGGCTCAGAGACCTTGGGGCAGAGTCACAAACACCTGTGCCTTTGATTTTAGCCCATGGAGACAATTACCAACTTTGTGTGAGGAGTTACAAGCCACAAGAGTTTGAATAGAATGATAGTGAATTTATCACAAGGTGAAAAAGTAGAATTTTGGGGTTTAGAATGGGGGTTCAAGAGGCAAGATGGAGGAATCTGGGCCTGTCCTGTCCTTCTTCTCCTTCTTCTTCTTGTCCTCCACCTTCTGCTGTGCTGGTGGCACTTCTGGATTGGTTTAGAGTAGAGACAGACTGTCCAACACAGGTGATGGGTATTGGAAAATTATTGTAAATAAAGTACACGTAGATCTTAGTATAAAAAACCAGCACCACCCCAAGGTGGTCAGTGTGCCTCAACCCAACCTGCTGGACAGACCTCAGCAGGTCAGAGAAAGAATGTGATAGATAACAGAAAATAAACAACCTTGAGAATGAGAGCCAAGGGATCCTGTCTTCTTCTGTCTGGGGCTGGGAAAAAGAGACTTTCCAACACCTCGGGGTCATCTCAACCCCAGAGACATCATCACCTGGCCACCAGAAGGAAACCACAGAAACCTCCCTCCCTGGCCCAGTTTGAGCAGAAATGGAGCACAGCCTGGCCAGATTTTTGTGAGGATCACCAGAACTGGAGCACAGCCTGGTCAGATTTTTGTGTGGGGATCACCAGAACTGGAGCGCAGCTTGGCAATATTTTTGTGGGGATCACTGGAGCACAGCCTGGCCAGATTTTTGTGAGATTTTTGTGGGGATCACCAGAAGTGGAAGCACAGCCTGGCCAGATTTTTGTGGGGCTCACCAGAGCTTGGTGCTCTGGGGAAAGCAGAGTCAGGAAGAGAAAAAGGACCCTGAAAATCTGCTGGGAGTGCAAACACCTCAGTGCTCAGTGTGTTCCCTTCAGAGCACACGGGGCTGTTTTCCTGGCGCTGCTTCCCAGGGTTTCCAGCCTGGAGAAGGCAGGTGATGGATGGCTTAGCTGCTGAGGGAGCTGTGGCTGCAGCCCTGGGATCCCAGAGGAGCAGGATGCCCTCGGGGTGCTTGCCTGACCCAAAAGCCTTCCCTGCCTCACCCTTCAATTCGGGGGCTGCTTTGCTCTGTCTCCCTCAGGGCCAGGCATCTTTGGCTTGAATTAGGTCACTCTCAACCAGTGTCAACTTGGAGGAGCCTTGCTGAAGCTGGCAGTCTAAAAAAACAACATCCAAAAAAAAAAAAAAAATTGGAAATATTTTCCATGCCACAGAGACTATTGGTCTGTGACCCACCAAAATATCCAAAATCCAGATGCATCAGACCAATTCTGATGAAGTTGGCATGGTCTTATCTGGGTCAATTGTCTTAACAAGACATTATGTCACCCGTTAGGGGAAAATACAATCTAAACCCCCTAAAAAATAACTAATGGGAAAAACCTTGCACAACAAAGCCAGTGGCACATCAGAAAAATAAAAATAAATTCAGACTCATGATATATTTAATCATCTGTATTTATTCCTCTGCTAATCTAAATACAGGCAAATGTTCTTTTTCTTCTTGGAAACGAGGCAATTCTGGAAAATTTCATATTTTAGGCAGCTCTTTGAACAGCTTTTCTCCCCAAACTTCAATTTTGCTATTTGTTAGGAGGAAAGCCATTGGAATGAAAGACATTTGCATTGGATATAAGTTATTTTACCATAGCAGCTCTGTCCTCTGGGCTCTCAGAACAGGCACCAGAGGAATCTCATTTTTGTGCTTTGCCACAGAAGGAGAATTGGATTTTAAGCCAATCGCTCTGAAGAAGATGGGAGCAAAGACAAGGAAGGCCCAGGAAGAAGGGGAAGGCAGAGGGATCTCCAGGTTTGTTGTGCCCATGCAGAGCACCCTGCACGTGGAAATATTTTGCAGCGGTGATGGACAAAGCCTTCAAAATTGGGAAGTTCCCCGGCCTGCAGCTCCCAGGGGTTTTGTGTGAAAAATCCTTTGGTGGAAAGCTCCAAAGCAGCGTCCTGCAGGTTCCCCCTGAGGGACAATCTCTGCTCTGGGACAGGATCCTGGCTGGGGCTGTGCCAGGAGGGATTTGGGTTGGATTTTAGGGGAAGGTTCTTCCCCAGAGGGTGCTTGTAGGGGGATACACGATGGGTGCTATAGAATGTAATCTTATTCCCCAAAAGAGTTGCAGCTGAACCAATTACTAAAGATTAGGAGCAGGCCTGATCTTAACAGGCCACACCTGTAGTAAATAAGAACAAATGGTATAAAAGAGTGGATTGGTGGGATCTGGAGTCAGATGAATACTGCAAGGACCAGGAACAGGCAGTGCTTAGAGGAGCTGCCTGTGGGAAACACTGAGGAGATATGATACTCTGGTGAGATGGAATCCTTGCACCATAATGATAACGGAGCTCTTGATAAATAAGACAACACGTGCTGGCACTGCCCAGGGAATGGGCACGGCCCTGAGGCTGCCACAGCTCCAGGAGCCTTTGGCCAGCGCTGCCAGGGATGCCCAGGCTGGGCTGGGTGGGCTCTGGGGTGGCACTGGGGGATCCCTGGGGGTTTGTTCCCACTCAGGGTATTCCATCATTCCATGAAACAGGTGTTGAATCCACCCATGTGGGGAGTTTTTCCAGCCCAGCCTGAATTTGAGAGGAAAAAGGCAAAGCAGTGAGAGCTGCACAGAGGGTTCTGTGCCTGAGACACCCCAGAGACCAAAGGGATCCTGTGGTCCTTCATCCCAGCAGAACCCAGAAGAGCCAGGAGGTTTTCCTTGAGGAGATACCTTGGAGCACAGAGATGATGGAATCATGGAATGGTTTGGGTTGGAAATACCTGAACTCCCACCCAGTGCCCCCCCCTGCCATGGGGTTGGGTGTCCCACTGCTCCAGCCCCAGGGTCCAGCCTGGCCTTGGGCACTGCCAGGGATCCAGGGGCAGCCCCAGCTGCTCTGGGAATTCCATCCCAGCCCTGCCCACCCTGCCAGGGAACAGTTCCTGCCCCAAACCCTATCTAAAGCTCCTGTCAGCTCAAGGCCATTCCCTGTGTCCTATCAGTACAAAGATAAAACATTTTGGTTGTCTTGGACTTCTCGAGACTCTTGAAAATGGTTGTCTGAAGCTTTTTTTCTTTTGCTAAATGGATTTGAGATTTAGTTGGATTAGAGCCTTAATAAATACCTACAGTGTTTGTCTTTCATCTGGGAAATGTTTGCCTGCTTTTAAATAGGCTGTTCTTGTTTGCTCCAGTGTTGTCATGTTGATGGGAGCCTTTGGAAACAGGAATTCTGCCCTTGATTCAATGAAAGGATTTGGAAACCTGAGGCTCCAGCTCGCCTCAAATATAACTGGGAGAAATCCAGAGTAGCAGGACTTTATTTCATTGCTGGGGAAGCAGCAGGGGAGCAGCTCCTTGACAATTTTTGATGCCTGGATGACTTTTTTATGTGCCTCAGGACAGTTTGTGGTAGTGTAGCTGTTATTATTAAAGCTCAGCCCTGGCCCGAGGGCAGCTGTGCTGTTCCACGTGGTGGGAAAACCCAGCAGAGCTTCCCTGGGAGGAGATGGTTCCTGCTGGTGCCCCTCTGCTCCATCCTCTGGGATCCACCTGGAGCGCAGCTTCCAGCCCAGGGAGAGGAGCTGCAGAGAGCCCAGAGGAGGCTCCAGGATGAGCAGAGGGATGGAGCAGCTCTGCTGGCAGGAAAGGCTGGCACAGCTGGCATTGTTCACCTGCACAGGAGAAGCTTTGGGCTGAGCTCAGGGTGGCCTTGCAGGGCCTGAAGGAGCCCCAGGAAAGCTGCAGAGAGACAATTGCCAGGGGATGCAGGGACAGCACCCAGGGAGTGGCTTTGAACTGAAAAATTACAGGTTTAGGTCAGATATTGGGAACAATTTCCTCCCTGTGAGGGTGGGGAGACCCTGCATCCCTGGCAGTGCCCAAGGCCAGGTTGGACACTGGGGACAGTGGGAGGTGTCCCTGCCATGGCAGGGGTGGGCCCTGAGGTCATTCCCAATCCAACCCATTCCCATGTCCCCACGTGGGTTTGTGGCCTGGCTGTCATGGGGAGGGTTTCTCACAACAAAGCCAAGGTGGAAGCTGCTGGTGGGAATGTCAGGATCTGCTGGGAATGCCAAAACTTTCAGGTGGGAATGTCAGGAGCTGCTGGCGCACGGTGGGCTGGAAGGTGCCCAAGGATGAGCAGAGCTGGGGCAGTCCCAGGCTGGGGAAGGGACAGGGAGGTGCCTTTGGCAGGGGCAGTGTTGGCTGTGCCTTGGCAGGGCAGGTGAGCCCAACAATGAGCTCCTGGGGATAAATCCATGCTGGGACAGCTCCTGGGATTTTCCACCCTGGGCAGCTCCCAGGTGGTCAGCAGCAGGACACAGGGACAGCAGGGTGTCCTTCCTCTCCCCCTTGGAAAACTCTGGTGGAGCCAATTTGGCTCTGCTTCAGCCCAGGACTGTGCCCTTCCTCCTCCAAGGGACACTTGGGCAGGTTTTCGGTGTCCTCCAGGCTGGTGGTTGTGCTCCAAGGAGCTGGGAAGGTCACAGGGCAGCTCAGGTGCCACCACCCTCCCCTCAGCACCCCTGCCTTTGTCACCTGAGCCCTGGGGACTGCAGGGATGGGGCTGGGTTTCATCGGGCCCGATGAAAACAGCTGGGAGAGAAGGGTTTGTTTCTGCTCTCAGCTCTCATCAAAGGCTGTATTGAGCTTTAGGAAAGAGAATCAGGAGGTTGTGACACGGTTTTCACACTGAGCTGGGCGGCTGCAGCACTTCTGGAGAGGTCAGTGCTGGGAGTGAAGGTGAATTTTTGATCTGGAGTGTGCAAATCTCACGGGATAATTAATGCAAATTAATAAGAATTATTGCTTGCTTTTGAAGAACCCTCTCTCTCTGGTTACAATAATAAAAGGAATCCCCTTTGCCCAGCCCTTATCTACTCATATGACCAAAAACCAGATGGAAAAAGCAAGGAGAAAAGAGGGAAACAAACGACATGAAAGGATCTGATCACCCAACAATCCCTGGTGTTGATGTATTGTCCACCTGCTCCTTCTCAGGTGATTTGCAGACACAAACAATAGCTCAGCTCCTGTTTTTCCACAAAAATCTCTCTGGTTTCAGCCTTCAGTTGCCTTTTTTCCCTCCATTTCCCCCCTAGAGCTGGACAGGTTGGTACCAGACACACAGAGAAGGATCCAGAAGCTCCATGCCAGAGTGGGAAGCACTCAGGGATCTGCTCTGTGATCCCGAGGGCTGCCAGGTGCCAGGCTGAGCACTTTGGGCACATGGAGGTGTTATTCTCCATGCCACTTTAACAGCTGATGATTAAATCAGAAGGAAAAGAGGGCAGGCAAGAAGATTTTATTATTAAAAGGGATGAGAAGGAAAAAATTGTGTGATCTCCTAGGACAGATCACACACCCAGGGCTAAACTTGTCACAACAGAATCAGGTTGATTCATGAGGCCGTGTGCTGGGTGCAATTAGACCTTAGTTAAAAATGAAACAAACAAAAAAAAAAAAAAAAAAGAGAGAATGGTTTTAAGGTTGAGCCACGCCAGAGCTCAGTCCTGCCCAAATTAGGGAGGAAGGAGCTCAGCTGAAGGGCCCTGAGTCTCGTGGCCAAACCCAGATTCCTCAGGATGGTCCAGGCAGAACGTTCTGGAAATGAAACACACCCAGAGGCAGCACACTCCAGGGGCTCTGGAGCGTCCCCATGAGAGGCAGGGACTGGGGATTGCCCAGAAGAGCTGGGCAGGGCTGGAAAAGAGGCCCCTCCATCTGCTGAGCAGGGCAGGGTGGAGCCAAGGGATGACTTCACTGCTGTGAAAATAACCCGAGATTTTCCAGAGTGCTGAGCATCCCCCTGGGAGCAGGGCAGGGGAAATGCCCAGGGACCTCCAAGGGCTGAGCCCTTCCCTGTGCTCAGGAGCTGGGAAGGGCTGCCAGGACCTGCTCAACTTCATTCCCAATCCCTGCAGAATCCCCTGTGCTCAGGAAGGGCTGCCAGGTCCTGCTCAACTTCACTCCCCATCCCTGCAAAATCCATGCTCAGGAGCTTGGAAAGGCTGCCAGGACCAAAATCCTGATCCTACTTTTCCCTGTTTTCCAGCTCCCAGGTCCTGCTCAATTTCATTCCCAATCCCTGCAGAATCCTGCTCTTCCCTGTGCTCAGGAGCTGGAAAAGGCTGCCAGGTCCTGCTCAACTTCATTCTCCATCCCTGTAAAATCTATGCTTAGGAGCTGGGAAGGGCTGCCAGGTCCTGCTCAACTTCATTTCCAATCCCTGCAAAATCCCTCTCTTCCCCCTGCTCAGGAAGAGCTGCCAGGACCTGCTCAGCCTTATTCCCCATCCCTCCAAAATCCCAACTCTTCCCTGTGCTCAGGAAGAGCTGTCGGGTCCTGCTCAATTTCACTCCCCATCCCTGCAAAATCCATGTTCAGGAGCTTGGAAAGGCTGCCAGGACCAAAATCCTGATCCTGCTTTTCCCTCTGCTCAGGAGCTGGGAAGGGCTGCCAGGTGCTGCTCAATTTCATTCCCAATCCCTGCAGAATCCCTCTCTTCACCCTGATCAGGAGGAGCTGCCAGGACCTGCTCAGCCTTATTCCCCATCCCTGCAAAATCCCAACTCTTCCCTGTGCCCAGGAGCTGAGCAGGGTGCCAGGTCCTGCTCAACTTCACTCCCCATCCCTGAAAAAAATCCATGCTCAGGAGCTGGAAAAGGCTGCCAGGTCCTGCTCAATTTCATTCCCAATCCTTGCAAAATCCCAGCTCTTCCCTGTGCTCAGGAAGGGCTGCCAGATCCTGCTCAATTTCATTCCCAATCCTTACAAAATTCCAGCTCTTCCCTGTGCTCAGGAAGGGCTGCCAGGTCCTGCTCAGCCTCACTCCCCATCCCCATCCCTAAAGGATCCAGCCAAACCCTTCCTGCAGCCCAGGAGCTGCAGCCTGAGCAGAGGATGGCTCCCAAATGTAGGGATGGGGGAAATGGGATGGAGACACAGGGCCTGGGGTCTCTGCTGCCCCAGGGTTTGTGAGCTGGGGTCAGGAGAGGGAGGCAAATTCAGCTGGTGGTGCCTCTGTCCCACACGTGGGCATGGGATTCCTGAGTTTTCTCCGTGGAACAGCAGAAGTTCACTCCTTTCCATGCTGCTAAATCCATGGATTTGTCCCCCCTCTGTCCTGTCCTGGGCTAAGCGGGGATTGTTGATAATGTGAGAAATGCTGCTCACTTTCAAAAATATGAAAGGTTTATTAAAACCTTAATGAAATACAACAGAAGACTGAATAAAATATTATGGGGCAGGGAGCAAAGGATTTTTCCCACCAGGTTCTCACCCACACAATGGAGGTTTCACCTTTTAACCCTTTAATCCCCTCCCAATGACTCCTCCTTCCCTGTCCAGTGCTGGAGATCATTTCCTTAAATCTCGATTGGAGGCCAGCTCTTGTCGTAGCAACAATGCCACCCTCCCAAATGTCCCAAATGTCCCAGGCCACCCCTGGTAACATAACTATAAATCTATAAAAACATAACTATAAATCTATAAAAACATAACTATAAATCTATAAAATTGCTCCTACCGTATCTACGTGATATTTGCATTTGAATTGCGGGAGCCAACCATGGCATTCCTCATTTATCCCACCCCTCTGAGGGAGAATTCCAGCTGGGTCAGTCCTGCAGAGCTTCTGCTGTTCCCAATCCCATCTGGGAATGCATGGGAGGCACTGGCTGGGGAGGGACACAGACAGCCCTGGCTGCCAGGAGTGTTGGGAAACATCCTGATCCCTTTCCATGCTCACAGATGCCTGGCACGGCCTGGTAAAAATAATAAACTAATGAAAATTTAAAGTTCTGTTTCTTTACATTAGCAATAAACAAACAAAAAAATTATAGAGAAGAAAAATATTTGAAGTGTTTTATTCTAATTATTCTAATTCTTATTACTCTTTCTTTTAATTACTGTTAATAAATTTTTCTTTATATACTTTTAAGGTTTTAAACCTACTTTACCTTTCTCCTACCTCAGAACAAAAAATAAATACACTAATGATTCACCAAAAAACCCCTAAAAATTAACAAAATCTCAAATTAACCAACCAAAACAACTACACTGGGTCTTGCTGATGGCACCATGGAGTGTCTGCAATTCAGGCAGTTAAAAATGTGCAAATCAGAGGTGTTTTCTGTCCCCACAGATCCCCAAATCCTTGGGGCTGGCAAAGCCCTCCCAGCCCTTGGAGTCCCAGCTCCAACTGAACAACCTCCAACTCCACTGGGGGAGAGGGGCAAGGCTGAGGTGGGATAGTGCAAGAAATCCAGTTTCTCTGATTTTGCAAGAAATTCAGAAATCCAGTTTCTCTGATTTTGCAAGAAATGCAAGGAATTAAAGAAATTCAGAAATCCAGTTTCTCCAATTTTGCAAGAAATGCAAGAAATTCAGAAATCTAATTTGTCAGATTTTGTAAGAAATGCAGTTTCCAGAAATTCAAGAAATTCAAGAAATCCAGTTTCTCTGATTTTGCAAGAAATCCAGAAGTCCCATGGGCACCTTGTCCCCAGCCCAGAGCACTCAGTGCCACCTCCAGGGGACACCTGCAGGGATGGGCACTGCAAAGCTCCCTGGGCAGCCCCTGCCAAGGCCTGAGCTCCCTTTCCATGGGCAAATTCCTGCTGCTGCTGAAGAAATTCTTCCACACGAATGAATTGCACCTTTAAACATCAAACAGATTTTCCCACCATTTTCTTCCAATACAGAACCTCGTCCAAAAGTGTGTTTTGCCCAATTGTTCTTTCTTTTCTCACCATCTTCCCCTTCCATGTCTTGGTGTTTTCCTGAGTGTTTGTCTCTGCTGGTGTCACTGTCACAGCCCTGCCTGGGGCACATTTTTTGCATGAGCAGTGCTGTCCCTCAGCCTGGTGACTTCCTGGGGGCGCTGGGCAGCAGAGCCCTGCTCTGAACAGAAATTGCTGATAATTCATGGTCTGGTTGTGCCAGTGCCAGCTGATTCTGTACAGCCAGAATGGATAAACCAGGACCAACCTGGTGAGTCTGGAGAGGGATGGAAGGGGAAAGGAGGCTCAGGGGGGACCTCAGTGCTCTGCACAGCTCCTGACAGGAGGGGCAGGGAAAGGAGGAGAGGAAATGGCCTCAAATGGCACCAGGGCAGGCTCAGGTTGGAGACTGGGACAGAAAATTTCCCTGGCAGAGTGGTCAGGCCTGGGGCTGAGCTGCCCAGGGAGGTTTGGAGTCACTGAATTGTCCCAGAGCAGTCTGGATGTGCCCTTGGGGACAGGGACAGGGATTGGGGTGATGCTGGTGGGGCTGGGGTGGCACTGGGTGATCCTGAAGGGTTTTCCCAGCCTTGATTCTGGGATTCTGAGATTCAGCACTTTTCAAACTCCACCTTCAGGGCAGGTTGGACAAGTCACAGCTCCCTGATGCTGCCCTGGGCCAGGTTTTGCTGCTCTCAGCCCACCAAACTCTCCCTCCACGGCCATTCCCTGCTGATGTCCTGCTCTGCCCAGATGTCCTGGTGGTCACACCAGTGACCCTGAGGCCACCCAAGCCCAGGAAAGGCCACCAGGATGTCAGGGTGGAGGGGAACATCAATGGGAATGTGTGTGGGGGGAAGAGGAGGAGTCAGGAATGTTCACCAGGGATAAAGCTTGGTGACAATGTGCTGATCACAGAGCCCCTCACAGGCAGCTGGAGGGGCTGGTGGCATCTTGGAATCCCCAAATCCACGGGACCTGGGCCCAGCCACCTCTGCCTCGTGCCACACCATGGCTTGTGAGGGCAGCAGAGATGTCCTGGGGGTTTGGTGTCAGGGACAAGAGGAATGTGAATGTGGCAGGGATTTGATCAGAGGGATGGAGCAGCTCTGCTGGCAGGAAAGGCTGGCACAGCTGGCATCGTTCTCCTGTGCAGGAGAAGCTTTGGGCTGAGCTCAGGGTGGCCTTGCAGGGCCTGAAGGGGCTCCAGGAGAGCTGCAGAGGGACTGGGGACAAGGCCTGCAGGGACAGCACCCAGGGAATGGCTTCAAAGTAGGATTTGATGGGATCTTGGGAATGAGGTATCCCTCCCTGGCAGGGTGGGCAGGCCCTGGCACAGGGTGCCCAGAGCAGCTGGGGCTGCCCCTGCATCCCTGGCAGTGCCCAAGGCCAGGCTGGACCCTGGGGACAGTGGGAGGTGTCCCTGCCATGGCAGGAGAGTGGAACAAGGTGGGATTTGGGATCCTTTCCAACCCAGGCCATGCTGTGACTCCAGGCTCCCTCTGGGTGGCTGAGGGGGGTTTTCAGTCCTGTTTAACCCCATAAATGCAGGGCTGATCCCAAGCTCTGTGTCCCTGCCCAGAGCTGGCTCTTTGCAAAATCGATGTTTACGCTCCGCCAGCAGCACGGAACTGAATCCTGCTTTCTCCTCAGCATTGATCCTTAAATAGGAAAAGCACAAACCAGAAACTCCATATCCATGGAAACATGGTGCTTCAGCTCCTACGAGTCAACAAACACACCAGGAATTATTTTGCTGTCATTCTTACAACTTCATCACTTAATGGTGTTAAGAGACCCTTGGCTGCTCTGGCTGATTGTTATCTGTCATTTCTGGTTAAATCGTTCTGTCAGGAGGAGATCACTGCCTCAAATTTCATGTTCTCATTTCCCAAGTAACACCTACCACACGCTGCTGGATTAAGTGTTATTTGAGGTTTAAAATTAGATGGATAGACAGATAAATAGATGGATATTTGGTCTCTTTGTTCCCTCTCTGATATTTTGTCTCTTCCCCCCCCATCATTTATTAACTGGAGATACAAACGAGTTGTGTGGCTTTATTGTAACCCTGATCAAGCTTTTCACTCTTTTTTTTTGGTCAGGTTGGTGCTTCACTCTGAGGTGGAAGCAGCTTTTTGGAAATTACAAACAAAACCAGCATTTCAAAATGGAAAAGGCAGCCAGAATCTGGGTCTGGCAGGGCTGATTTATGCACAAACCTGCTTTTTTTACTGGTGGAACTGGTTTGAACAGAGAGCAGAACTGCTCCTGGGAATGGTGGCTTTTCTGGTTATCTCAAACCTTTGGGGACAAATTTGGAGAGGGACTTTGGACAAGGGCATGGGATAGGACCAGAAGAATTGGTTTAAGGTAGAAGAGGGCAGGGTTAAATGGGATTTTGGGGGTAAATTCTTCCCTGGGAGGGTGGGGAGGCCCTGGCAGAGAGAAGCTGGGCCTGCCCCATTCCTGGCAGCGTCCAAGAGCATCTTGGATGGGGCTGGGAGCAGCCTGGGACAGTGGGAGGTGTCCCTGCCATGGCAGGGGTGGCACTGGGTGGGCTCTGAGGTCCCTTCCAACCCAAACCACTCTGGGATTCCCCCTATGGAACAAACTCGGTTTATCCATCAGCGGATGGCAGCCAAGGGAGTGTTGGAAAACCCAAATCCCAGGGAGAAGGAATGAGACAGTCTGATCTCCTTAGCAGAGGCTGCAGGAGATTCCTGAGAGCACCGAGTGGTCCCACAAGTGCCACACAAAGGGCTCATAAACAAGGGAACCTTTATTGCAGAAAAGTTTCCACTGCAGCGAGTCCTCCCCTGGTCCATAAAAGGGCATAAATTGGCTCTTTCATTCCAGAAAAATAAAATGCCTTCCCACTTGATAGCACCAAGGGCAGGAGCCAGCTCTGCTTTAAGGTGTTTACAGGATTAGGCACTCGGGGAAGGCAGGGGAGGAGGAGGAGGAGGAGTAGGAGCCCAGGCTGCCCTGGGTGCTGCCTCACCTGCCTGGCCCCACATAATCCATTGTTTTTATTTCCAAAGAGCCCAAACAAAACCACCTTCGTGCTTTACAAACCACTGGCAAAAGAGCCACGCTGAGAAATGCACCGGGTTTGCTGCAGCCTGACAAGAGGAGAGAAGATCCTTAATTTCAAGGGTTGTTCTTTTTTCCTCCTTTTTGGTTTTTCGCATGAGAAAATAACTCGGCATTCCAACGGCATCACTTGGCAGAGGGGGAACGGGAGTGCTCCAACTGGAGGTTCAATAAATCAGGACGAGAATTGGCTCTGTCACTCCATAAACTCTTGGGCATTTGCTTTTCCTACCCTTTGGAAGTGGCTGGCTGCTCTCTCAGGCACGCCGCCGGTGACGCAGCCACGGTTTCATCACGACGAAGGGAAAAAGCGGCAGCACATTCTGTGCCACAGACACCCCGCGTTCTGCACAGGTTTCCTCGCTGCCCAGCGACAGTGGGGGAGTTTGTTTCCCCATCTCCAGGATTCCCCTCGCTTCTCCTTCGTTTTAGTTTTGAGTTATTTGGAAAAAGCCGGCGGCAATCTGACACCTCGCAGGGCGAACGTGATCTCTCTGCGCTGGTGTGTGGAAAGAATGCACAACAAAGGAGCTACAAAAGCTTTGTAAATATACATTGCCTGCCCTGGCAGAGAATATTCTGTCTGATCAGCTCCCTGCCCCTGCTGTAAATGATATTCTCCTCTCATTGAACAGTTCAAGCCCTCCTGAACCCAATTAAAAGCTTCTCAGGTGTGCCCGGTGAGCAACATTTGGATGCATCAGGAATTTCTGTCATTAGAGCTCTCAAACCTGACTATAATTTTGTGTCCATGGAGGGCCTGTGTGTTCTCCCAGGCTCAGAGGCTCTCACTATATGAAAGCATCATTGTTTCTCCAAATGTTATGGCAAAAGCACGACTGGAATTGCAGCGTTTCTAAATATTTTGCCTAATTAGTCTGTTGGGAAGAATTTGAACTCCACTTGTCCTGGATGTGAATGTGAAGCGTTGACTAAACCCCAAACATGTTTGCTGGCCAGCAGGGTCACTATCCCCAGACAGCTGCAAATCCCCAGGGATGCTTTTCAGGGATCCTTCCTTCCCAGCCTTTACATCTTGGGAGTTTTTGGTCTCTGAACCAGGAGTGGCTCCAATTCCAAGCCCAGGCCTTCCCCTCTTGGCTTAGAAATGAAACTGAAGGCATTTCCACAGCCAATAACCCAGGGAAGGGTTATATCCTGAAAGTTCAGCTCTTCCCCTCTGCTGGGCCTGTCAGAGGAACATCCCCTGATGTGTTGTTTCCTCACCTTATCCAACCCAAAAATTTACTTTTTGTGATAGAAAAAGCAGCTGGTTTCCCATGGAAGAGAAGGGCTGGAGCAAGGGGCCCTCCCTGCCCTTCCACAGGAATTACTGGGAGGGCTGTGGAGCAAAGGGGGGATCAAAGGGGTTTTTGTGGTGGTCTTTAAGGTCCCCTCCAACCCAAGGCATTCCCCTTCTGCCCAGAATTGTCCTGGTCAGCTGAGACAGGGGCTGTGAGATACCCACAGAGCTCTGGACACCAAAACCTTTCCCAGGTGCCCCTTCTGGGTGGCTTTGGCTGCACACCTGGACCGTGGGCACCTGCAGGGGAATCTCTCTCAGCTGGGGCAGCCAATCCAGGCACTGACCCCTTCCAGGGGAGGCCCAGAATTCCCCACAATTTCCAGTCCATGGCTTAAATCCCTGTGCAAGCCCAAAGTCCCAGTGCTGAGGGGTGTGGGTGTGCAAGGCTGCAGTGAGCACGGGGCCATGGAATCATGGAGTGCTTTGGGTGGGAAGGGAGCCTAAATCCCACCCAGTGCCACCCCTGCCATGGCAGGGACACCTCCCACTGTCCCCAGGGTCCAGCCTGGCCCTGGGCACTGCCAGGGATGCAGGGGCAGCCCCAGCTGCTCTGGGAATTCCATCCTGCCCACCCTGCCAGGGAACAATTCCTCATTGCCAAGATCCCATCCAGCCCTTCCCTCTTTCAGTTTTAAACCATTCCCTGGCTCCTGTCCCTTGATGCCAAACCCATGGGCTGAGCTGCTGTCACCTGGTGAACGAATGAACAAATTCCCAATAAATCTAATTCCTGTTAGATTCACTCCTGCCTCCCACTGCTGTTCCCTCCTCCTGTTGCTCCCAGCCTGCCTGACCCCCCTTTGCCCCTCTCTGTTTTAACCCTTTCCCAGCTGAGGAGCAGAAAATGCCATCCTCCACCTCCTGCTTCCCATTTTCCTCTCTTCCCTCTCCATAAGGGTCCTGCTCTGCAGAGGCAGGGCTGGCTGTGGAAAAGCCAGGACAGGGCAGTGTTATCTCACTGATAGCGGGGCCAAGGTCACTTGGAAATCTCAGCTCCAACGTGCACAGGAAGCCAAAGGACCTCACTGGGCCCGCTGGAAGATTTCCAGCTCCAGGGTTGTTTTCTGCTCCCATCTTCACACCTGGACATGGATGGACTCGCAGGGCAGCGGTGATTCACAGAGTCAGAGTGACAGAATCACAGAATCACAGAGTCATGGAGTCACAGAATCATAGAGTTACAGAATCACAGAATTCACTGAATCAGAGTCACAGAGCCACAGAATCACAGAATTCACAGACTCAGTCACAGAGCCACAGAATTCACTGAACCAGAGTCACAGAGTCACAGAATCAAAGAGTGACAGAATCACAGTCACACAGTCACAGAATCACAGAATTCATAGAATCACAGAATTCAGTCACAGAATTCACTAAATCACAGTCACAGTCACATAATCACAGAATTCACTGAATTTGCCGAATTCACTGACTTCACTTAATCAGAGTCACAGAATCCCAGAATTCAAAGTCACAGAATTCACTGAATTACAGTCACAGAATCACAGAATTCACTGAAATCACAGAATTCACCAAATCACAGAGTCACAGAATTAACTGAATCACTGAGTCACAGAGTCACAGAATCCCAGAATCCTAGAACCACTGGGTTGGGAGAGACCTCCAAGACCATGGAGTCCAGCCCAGCCCCAAGAGCTCAACTCAAGCCTGGCCCCCAGTGCCACATCCAGGCTTTGTTAAACACACCCAGGGATGGGGACTCCACCACCTCCCCGGGCAGCCATTCCAGAACTTTCTCAGCCTTGCTGGAAAAACCTTTTCCCTGCTCTCCAACCTGGATTTCCCGTGGTGCAGCTTGAGATTGGGTCCTCTGGTCCTTCCAAGCCACCTTTTTATGAGTCTCTGGAACACGCTGGGCACAGAGGAAACTGGGCCTGCCGTGGATCCCAGCTCAGGAGCCACAACATTTTTTCCTGAAGAGCCCAGCTCTAATTCCAGTCCTACAGCCCAGCACTAATTCCAGTCCCAGAGCCCAGCTCTAATTCCAGTCCCAGAGCCCAGCACTAATTCCAGTTCTACAGCCCAGCACTAATTCCAGTCCTACAGCCCAGCACTAATTTCAGTCCCAGAGCCCAGCTCTAATTCCAGTTCCTCAGCCCAGCTCTAATTCCAGTCCTACAGCCCAGCACTAATTCCAGTCCTACAGCCCAGCACTAAATTCCAGTTCCTCAGCCCAGCTCTAATTCCAGTCCTACAGCCCAGCACTAATTCCAGTCCTACAGCCCAGCACTAATTCCAGTCCTACAGCCCAGCACTAATTCCAGTCCCCAGAGCCCAGCTCTAATTCCAGTCCCAGAGCCCAGCACTAATTCCAGTCCCAGAGCCCCAGCTCTAATTCCAGTCCCAGAGCCCAGCACTAATTCCAGTCCCAGAGCCCTGGGGAGGGAAGAGGAGACAATGGAGCTGCTGCTGCAGAGGGGACCAGGAAGAGCTCTCAAGAGCAGGAGAGCCCAGTTTGGAATTGCAGCTCTGGACACCCCAGGGCAAAGCAGAGCCATTCCCAGCTGCTCTCACCCCTGGCAGCCTTGGCAGTGACCTGGGGCCACATCAGTGCCTCACAAGCTGTCACCTTGCTCTACAAAGGTGCAGTCCCAAGCTGGGCCAAGGGAAATACAGGTTGGAGAGGAGGGGAAAAGGTTTTTTCCAGCAAGGCTGAGAAAGTTCTGGAATGGCTGCCCAGGGAGGGGTGGTGGAGTCCCCATCCCTGGGTGGTCGGGTAGTGTGAACAAAGCCTGGATGTGGCACTGGGGGCCAGGGTTCAGTTGAGCTCTTGGGGCTGGGCTGGACTCCATGGTCTTGGAGGTCTCTCCCAGCCTGGTCATTTTTGGGAATTCTGGGAATTCTGTGAAGAATCCTGGGAGGGTCAGGCTGGAAGGGCCCACAGCGCTCCCCTGGAGCCACCTCGGGGTCACCCAGAGCAGAGGGCACAGGGTGGGTCCAGGTGGCTCTGGAATGTCCCAGGAGGAGACTCCAGCCCCTCTCTGGGCTCTGCTCCAGCTCGGTCCCTGCCCGGGGCAGCAGTTGTGCCTCCTGTGAGGGGAATTGCTGGGCTCAGGGCCCTGCCCGTGGCTCTGGGGCCATTGCTGGGCCTGGAGCAGAGCCTGGGCCTGCTCCTGACCTCTGCACACAGGGACAGACACAGGGGACAGACACAGGGACAGACATGGGGACAGACACAGGGACAGACACGGGGACAGACACGGGGACACCAGGGACAGACAAGTCTGAGCCCCTCTCTCTCCCTGGGGCTCCTCTCCAGGCTGAGCAGCCCCAGCTCCCTCAGCCTCTCCTGGGGCATTCCAAGATCCAAAACTCCTGTAATCCACCGCTGGGGGTCTTGAGAATCCTGTGCACTGTGACAATGGATTGGGTCACACACAAATAAATAAATACCCCGGGAATGAGTGTGTGGGGAAATCCAGCAAAATGAGTGCCAGGCATCAAAATAGCGAGGAACTAAAACTGGGGGAAATTCCTCCTTAAGGGGGAAAACCAGCCAAGAAATCCTGCATTAGGCAGCTTGTTAAATCAGCAACCTGTTGTGTCTGATCTTGCAAGGCTGGGGAGCAGCTCTCCCAATTTCCCCTGGGCTCCTCTGGGCTTGTTAACACAAGCTCTGCCATTCCCCCTGCAGGGAATTTTAATGCATGGATTTTCTTGTTCATCTTCCCTGTGGTCAGGGTTAATTCTCTGCAATGAGGGTGCTGCAGGTAAGCATCCTTTAGCCCCAGTCCCCAGGTAATTTTATCCATCAGACATCCCTGAGTTTTTCTGTTCAGGAGCAGGGAATAATCCTGAGATCTCTGAGGTCTCTGGGAGGTGGCTGCTTAACAAATGCAGGAGAATTTCTGCCTCCAGAAGCTCTTCTCCCCTGTCAATAAAGCAATGAGCAGTGTTATTCCTGCACGTAGCCCACGTTTTGTGGTCAATTATTCCTTGGTTATGTTCTCCTGTGCCCCAGGGCTCCTACCCAGGAGCTGCTAATGTGCTCTTTTATTTCAGGAAGTTTGCAGAGAGGGCTGCAGCAAATGGCCCATGGCAAACCCTCCTGCTAATCTTCACAACGCTCCAGAACTTTGAGGTTCAGGCAGGACAAATCCCTTCCTTGTGGAATTGATGGAGTTCCTCCTTTCACTTCCCCAGACTTGATTCATAAAAAAACCAGAATCTGGCCATCCTTTGTTACAGCTGCTGGTGGCCTTGCCTGGTCTGTGCCACCAGGTGTGTGTGAGTGTCACCCTCCAGGACCAGCACTCACCAGGTTCTGCTCCTCGTGTTTCCTCAGCATTCCCCAGCCTGGGATTGTCTCCCCAGGAGTCCACCTGGGCCTTGGAGGAGGTCTCATTTCTGAGGGGTTCTGTTCAGATATGAGGATGGAATGGATGGGAGGATGGAAAATGGGCAATGTGATGGTTGTAGCCCGTGATATTTCTGAAAAAATCCTTTCCTTAGGATTTTTTCTCCTGAGAAGCTGAGAGGCCTCAGGAACAAAATGTAACCAATGGTTATCTGCTGCTGTGGGATGCAACAGGTGCCTCTGGGATTGGTCTCATGTGGTTGTTCTAATTAATGGCCAATCACACTCAGCTGGCTCAGACTCTGGTCAGCCCACAAGCCTTTGTTATCATTCCTATTCTATTCTTAGCCAGCCTTCTGATGAAATCCTTTCTTCTATTCTTTTAGTATAGTTTTAATGTAATATATATTATAAAAATAATAAATCAGCCTCCTGGAACATGGAGTCAACATTCTCATCCCTTCCCTCATCCTCAGACCCCTGCAAACACCGTCCCATGATGGGGACAATTCATCCATGGATTCCTGAGCAGCTCAAACTCCACCACAAATCCTGCAGGGACAGCACCCAGGGAATGGCTGCCAGTGCCAGAGGGCAGGGGCTGGGTGGGATCTTGGCAATGAGGAATTGTTCCCTGGCAGGGTGCCTGCATCCCTGGCAGTGCCCAAGGCCAGGCTGGACCCTGGGGACAGTGGCAGGTGTCCCTGCCATGGCAGAGGTGGCTCTGGCTGGAATTTGAGGCCCCTTCCAACCCAAACCATTCCATGGCTCTCTGAGATATCTGGGATTTCAATTTTGCAGCAAAGGAGTCCTCAGAGTGTCACCCACCCAGCAGAAAGCCAGGCTGCAGTGAGCCCTGCTTGAAGGGCTGCAGAGTGCCTGCTGCTTCTGGAACTTCTCCCTTTTCTTCTTGGAAATCACTGCAAATATCAGAAACCCTCATCAGGGAAGTGGCACTTAGGGACAGGCTTGGGGTGATGCTGCTGGTGCTGGGGTGGGACTGGCTGAGCCTGAAGGGCTCTTCCCACCCTGCTGATTCTGGGGTTGTGTCAGATCATTTGGCTGATCGTGGTTTTTGTCTCTCTGGGATGTTTCTGTTTCATAGGCAAGGTGACTGGAAGTGACAAACTCCAGCAAATTTGAATTTTCTTACTTCATACCAGCCTGGCTGTGAGTTCCAAGGGGCTCTTCCAATCCTTGGGTGTGCACCTGAGCTGTGGAGCACCTGCCTACAAGCAGGGGATAGGGAACACAAATGGGCAGCAAGGGGAGGCATTGATACATCTCAGTTTGTAAAACTGCAATTTGTAAAAACTGAGACTTTCATATGTCTTTGATAGCAGAGATTCCTGGGACTGAGTCCATCTGGGATGAGGAACTCATAAATAACATTTGGGGTCTAAATGAAGAGTTGGACTGTGGCGTTGGCTGTCCCCTGAGAAAGAGGGCAGGGCAGCACAGATGGTGGAGATGCAGAGAGAGAAGTGGTGAGTGAGAAGTGGTGACCCCTCCTGCACCTCAGGGCCCAGCTCCTCCCTGCAAGGTCCTGCTGGGAGCAGCCTGGGCTCTGAGGCTGCTCTTGGCACCTAAAAACCCGTGGGGCATTTCTGGGGTCAGATGTGTGTCCTCAGCAGGGCAGGGATTGTCCCTCTGTGCTGGAACCCCTCGAGCGCTGTGCCCAGTTCTGGTCCTGCAGGAGAGACCTGGAGGGGCTGGAGAGTGTGCAGGGCAGGGAACGGAGCTGGGAAGGGAATGGAGAGTTCCTGAGGGAGCTGGGAAGGGAATGGAGAGTTCCTGAGGGAGCTGGGAAGGGAATGGAGAGTTCCTGAGGGAGCTGGGAAGGGAATGGAGAGTTCCTGAGGGAGCTGGGAAGGGAATGGAGAGTTCCTGAGGGAGCTGGGAAGGGAATGGAGAGTTCCTGAGGGAGCTGGGAAGGGAATGGAGAGTTCCTGAGGGAGCTGGGCAGGGAATGGAGAGTTCCTGAGGGAGCTGGGAAGGGAATGGAGAGTTCCTGAGGGAGCTGGGCAGGGGCTGAGCCTGGAGCAAAGGAGGCTCAGGGGCCCTTGTGGCTCTGCACAAGTCCCTGCCAGGAGGGCACAGCCGGGGGGGTCGGGCTCTGCTGCCAGGAACAGGGACAGGAGCAGAGGGAACGGCCTCAGGCTGGGCCAGGGCAGGCTCAGCTGGGCCAGCAGCAGGAATTTGCCCATGGAAAGGGAGCTCAGGCCTTGGCAGGGGCTGCCCAGGGAGCTTTGCAGTGCCCATCCCTGCAGGTGTCCCCTGGAGGTGGCACTGAGTGCTCTGGGCTGGGGACAAGGTGCCCACGGGGCACAGCTGGCACTCCACGACCTTGGAAATCTGTTCCAGCACCAGGAATTCTCTGATTCTGGGAAATTGGCTGAGTTGCCACTTCAGCTCTTTCCAGTTTGGAGCCCCCATGGCTGCAGGGACAGTGCAGGTGGCTGTGTGTCCTCTCAGGGCTTCCCCAAACTGGGATTTCAATTGGGAATGAACTGGGAATGAAAAACTGGGAATGAGCACTGGGAATGAATCCGTGACCTCCCAGCCTGGAGCTCTCCTGCCTCGTGCTGCTGGGAGGCTGCAGCAAAACTCCTCTGCTCAGGGCTCTGGGTGTCTTTAGGAACGCTGGGGACAGAATCCAGAGGCCAGGCTGGCACCAAACCCCACAGCAGGAAAACCACGGGAAGCGAGCGCCCTGCAGTTCTGTGTGGAAGCTGGGCTGGAAGTGGAGGGATCTGGGATTTGGGATTTGGGATTTGGGGCCACAGTGACATAACCCACACCAGGGAGGGGCAGCGTTTGCAGGAGCTGTGCATGAGCCAGCCCTGGGTGTGCTTAAGCTTGGCTTAAAGCGAAGCTCCGGATCCTGTCACTCCTTGCTCTGGGAGCAGTAGAGCAGAGCCAGCTCAGCAGCAGCCTCAGCGTGGCCTGGGGACACGAGGCTTTGTCCCTGTGCCCTCCTGGCTGCTCCAGGGCTGGGACAGCAGAGTTTGGGAGGGCAGAGACAGCCTGCTCAGGGCTGGCTTTGTACCCTCCTGGCTGCTGGGGTTCCAGCTGCACCCCAGCACAGCTCCTGGAGGTTCAGTCCCTCGTGCTGGGGAAGAGAAAGGTGCCTTTATTGATGGCAGGACTTGATCCAAGCTTAGAATCCTGCAATCTCCTGAGCTGGAAGGACCCAGAGGGATCCCTGATCCAAGCCTGGCCCTGCACAGACACCCCAACAATCCTCCCTGGGAGTGTGGTCCAAACCAGACCCTTCCCCATCCCCTGCCCCTCCTTTGGACACTCCCCAGGAGCTTCATTTTAACCTCTTTTATGCAGAGGTGCCCAAAACTCCAGGCAGCTCTGGGTGCTGAATCCAGCAGGGATCTCCCTGGGGGTGTCACAGCCCAGGTGTTCCAGCCCTGGAGATGGCAGATCCAGAGTGGAAAATCCTCGTGGTGCTCAGCCAGCAGAACCCCAGCCTCCCTCCCCTCTCCCAGTGCCCCCATTCCTTTCCATCGACGAGCTGGTGGAGAGGAGGAAAAAAATAAATATTTTGGGCTAAGCTGCTGAGTCATTAACCATGTGATGGAAACAATTCCTGCAGTTCTCACCAGCCAGCTCCACCTCCAGCCTCCCAGGAGCTGGGGGCTGCTGCAGTGCTGTCCCCCCTCCTCCTCCTCCTCCTCCTCCTCCCAGGCTTTTGTGTTCCAAGGGCTCTGTCCACAGGCAGCAATGGGAATCTGCTCCATGACTCATCCCCTGGGCACTGCAGCCGCTCTGATAACGCTCCCTGCTCAGGCCTTTCACATCTAACACACTTGGGAGAGCCTGAAATGAGGGTTTGGGGCAGGGGAGAGAGATTAGCTCCCAATGGCTGCTCTTTGATACATTTAAATCTATAAAAATATAAATATAAAAATATGTATTGAAATGAGGAGCCGAAAACGAACTTTGGAAGGGACCTCAGCTTGGCCTCTACAACTGCAAATCTGAATTTTCCATCACTCCCTGCCCTTGCACCATCCTGGATAGAGGTGTGGACATCCTGCAGAGGTGGTTTGCATAGAGGAAAGCTGTTTGTGCACTTCAGGAGGTGCAGGAAGAGCTTTTGTGCATGCAAACCACCAGCTCCATTTGGCAAATGTGTCATTAAGTGCTGGTTTGTCACAGCTCTTTTGCCTTCCTCCCTTCCAAATGCCTGTGTACACAGGATTGAAATGCTCTGCGAGCTGCTGGGTGGAACAGGATTTTCAGATTCTCCAGTAATTTATATTTACTTCCATCTAACAATGAAAATTGCTTACAGTGCACAACTTCCAGCCTACTATGGATTAAAATGCATTTTGGAAACCTCTCCAGATTCCTGGCACATTTATTGCAGCAACTCCAAAGCACAGAGCATTTGGGATCTTTAATCTTGCCATTCCTGTAATAAGAAAAGTTGTATAATCCATCTCTGAGGGACAAATCCTTCTGAAAATCCTGTGAGTGTATCCTGAGAGCAGGATTTCTCCCTCTGAAACCTCTCATCCATATCCAGCCAGGAAAAGCCTCTCATTTTCTCCCATTATCACATTTGTGTGTTTGTTCAAAAGCCCTCACAGAACTCAGCAGCCTCTTCCATTTCCCCTTCCACAGCCCCTTTTCCTTCCAGCAGCTGCTTTGTGTGGGCAAAGATGCTGGGAATGAGGAGCTGGGGCTGCCCCTGGATGGAATTCCATCCCTGCATCCCTGGCAGTGCCCAAGGCCAGGCTGGACCCTGGGGACAGTGGGAGGTGTCCCTGCCATGGCAGGGCTGGGATGGGATGAAGCTTTAGGTCCCTTCCAACCCAAACCGGTCTGGGATTCCACGATTCTATGAAAATGCCATTAAACTTTAGAACTTTGGGATGGAAATGGCCCCTGAGGGCTCTGCCAGAGAAAGGTTCTTCCTCCCAGGACGGCAATACGTTCAGCAAACAGGGAAGAGGAGGAAGCTCCATTCTTTAACCCTGCCTTTCCACCTGCTTGGCCATCCCTGGGCTGCAGCTCTCTGCCCTCTCCCAGGTGGCACAGCACAGAATCCCAGACTGGTTTGGGTTGGGAGGGACCTCAGAGCCCACCCAGAGCCACCCCTGCCATGGCAGGGACACCTCCCACTGTCCCCAGGGTCCAGCCTGGCCTTGGGCACTGCCAGGGATGCAGGGGCAGCCCCAGCTGCTCTGGGCACCCTGTGCCAGGGCCTGCCCACCCTGCCAGGGAACAATTCCTCATTGCCAAGATCCCACCCAGCCCTGCCCTCTGGCACTGGCAGCCATTCCCTGGGTGCTGTCCCTGCAGGCCTTGTCCCCAGTCCCTCTGCAGCTCTCCTGGAGCCCTTCAGGCCCTGCCAGGGGCTCTGAGCTCTCCCTGCAGCTTCTCCTCTCCAGGTGAGCACCCCCAGCTCTCCCAGCCTGGCTCCAGAGGGGCTCCAGCCCTGGAGCAGCTCTTTGGTCCCCTCTGGGCTCTCTGCAGCTTCTCCCTGATTCCCCAGGGCTGGGGCAGCTCTGCAGGTGGGGTCTCACCTGAGCAGCACAAAATCCCCTCCCTTGCCCTGCTCCAGCCCAGGATCCCTTCACCCTCCAGGGCTGTCAGATTTTGTCTCTTTTCCAGCTCACCTCCAAGCACTTGGCCCCTGCAGATCCAACAAATGCATGGAGGAAAATTCCGCTGGACAAAGGGATTTTCTCGTCATTCCCAAACGCCGCTCTCAGGGCAGGTGGTGCCAGGTTACATAATTGCAGACATTGGTTCTCCTTCTCCCATTGCTGGGTCCTGCACAAAAGGGATTTGTGGTGTGGAAGGGCAGCTGGAGAGCAAGAAACTCATGGGTCATCCTCCAGTGGGGGGAACAGCTGGAGCTGGGCTGGGGACAAAGAGAAAACAGAATTTTCTGGAGAAAACAGAAATTTCTGGTGAAAACAGAATTTTCTGGTGAAAACAGAAATTTCTGGAGAGGTGAGATGTTCCAGGATCATCTATGGAGGGATCTTTGGACATGACACAACATAAAAATGTCCAATTTGGATTCTCCCAGGCTTCAGCCACTGTGTGTTGCCCACTAAATTTGAGAAATCAAAGGGAATCTGCTGAAACTGGAACAGTTTCCCCTGGGTGAAGTGACATTATGGAAAAAAAAAAAAAAAAAAACACCAGAAAACTGGGATTGAGCCTTGCAGGACTTCAAAACTTGGAATGCCCTTTGCTGTGTGATATTTGTGTTTTTAATTTTATCTCGAGATAGAGCCAGAGCTGTTTCTCTCCCTGCCAAAGGAAACGATAGATATAAATCATCCACCAAAAAGTGAGGCCCGGGGCCCTTGTTTATGTGATATGGAACAATTTCATTATTGTTAATTATTTATTTTGGTAGGGCTACAAAGTGGTAAAAGCCTTTTTTTTTTTTTTTTTTTTTTGGAAGACAGGACAGAAAGCAAACTTCAAGCGTTCCAGTTTCTTTGGCATTTTCACACTGGTCAGTGTTCAGACTTCATGTGACAAGCCCAGAAATGGAAGTCGAAAAAGGCAAATTTTATCTTCCTCCTCTGCTAAAGGGCATTTGTTGCTTCCTGTGGGTTTCTAAGGGCAATTTTCCAGCGTGACTGTCAGAACCCATCCCCAAACAGGGCAGAGCTGCTGCTTCTTGCAGGAAATGAAATTCTGATTTGTTTTCTTGGTTGCTGTTGCATGGTGTGCTCATCCCCAGCCCACACTCACCTGCAGCATCCTGCCCACACCTTGCAGCAGGTGGAACACGGCTCCACCCCAGTTCCAGCCAGCAAAAACCAAAATTCCAGAGGTGTTGCAGGTGATGCTGCCACCAAAGCTCCTGGTCCGTGCTGCTCCTTCACCCTCTGCTCATGCCACCCATCTCTGCTGGCAGTGCCAGCAGTGATCGGTCCTGAAAATGAAATAAGGCCCAGAACTCCTCCAGGAGCACAGGATCATGGAATATCTTGAGGAAATAAGGATGTGAAGATGTCACGATGGTTCTCTGGGCGGTGCCACGTGTGACAGGAAACACACGAGGTCCCAGCTGTGTTTCCTGGGGAAGCCTATGGCACAAGAGGGACTCCTCTCCTCTTGATGAACTGAGAATCGATTCTCTGAAGGGTGGTGATGGACTGAGAGTTGGTGATCTGAGGGATGGTAGCTGAATTGAGAATCCAAGGTTTTGTCTTGCCGTGATGTATTGGGAATTTGGTGAGGGGAGGAGGAATGTTTGGAAGGTTTTCATCCTGAGTTCTGTGTGTTTCTTTTATATATTGTAAGTTAATAAAGTTTGGGGTTTTTTTCCTTTTATTCCTAAGCTAGAGCCTGCTTTGCTCTCTTCCTGGTCACATCTCACAGCAGACCCCAGGGAGGATGTATTTTCATGGGGCACTGGCATCGCACCAGCATCAAACCGTGACAGGGAGAGAGATCAGCTCCCGATGGCTTCTGTTTAACACATTTAAATCTATAAAATGGTCCCTCCTGCAAGGGACCCCCAAGGATCCCCCAGTGCCAGCCCTGCCCTGCCCAGAGCCCACCCAGCCCAGCCTGGGCATCCCTGGCAGCGCTGGCCAAAGGCTCCTGGAGCTGTGGCAGCCTCGGGGCCGTGCCCATTCCCTGGGCAGCCTGGGCAGTGCCAGCACCCTCTGGGCAGGAACCTTGCCCTGAAATCCAACCTAAACCCCTCCTGGCCCAGCTGCTCCCTGGGTGCTGGCCCTCAGGAGGAGCTGCAGCCCCTGGTGGGTCTCTCTCAGCCCCCTCTGCCCCAGCTGGACACTCCAAGGTCCCTCAGCTGCTCTTGTTTGGCTCCTCCAGGTCCTTCCCCATCTCCGTGGCCTCTCCCTGTGTGCTGTGCCCACACCTGCCTGGGGATGAGGGCACAGATGCCTCCAGGTCACCGTGCACAAAGGGCTGGGCTTTGTGTCACTCGCTCTCCTGAGCTGCTGGCACCGGCAGAGCTGCAGACAAACGGCGCCATCGCCATGGAAATCGCTGGCACTCACATCCCCTGACGGCTCCTGCATCCCTGTGCCAGGGTCAGGAAAATTCATCCACAAACTCCAGAGGTTGATGTCCAAAAAGGAGACAGAGGAGTCCTTTGACTTTATTCCAATAGAGGGAGAAGCCATGGGACATTCCCCTGGGATCTCTCCAATTCTTGGAGGACCCAGCCTCCTTTTTATCCCAATTTCCCACATTTCCCTTCTCTCTTTCCCCATTTCTGAGGCATTTGAGAGGTTCAGACTTCCCAAAATGCCTGATGCCAGAGATTTCCCTCTAATGTACAACCCTCCCTTTTCATTTTAATTCTTATGGAATTTAGGGGGTTTTCTTCCCCATTGTTTCTTCCATCTCTCAATGTCTAATTTCATTTAGCAGCAAACCTAAAGTTTATTTGTAAAAGCAAATCTCTTTTCCCATTCATCAATCAGTGGAATCCTTCCCATTGTTTCTTTTATCTCCCAGGGCTGGTTTTATCTCCCAGCAGACCCAGAGCTGGTTTGGAAAGACAAATCTGCCATTCCTCTCATATGTACACATGTATATGTACATAAATATATTTATATAATATATACACACACATATGTATTTGTATATATACATGCATATTTTTATATATAAATACATAAAATATATTTAGCAGACCCACAGCTTGTTTGTAAAGACAAATCTGCCATTCCTCTCACCAGGAGCCAGGGATGGAGGGATGTGTCACCACCCCAGGTGTGGGCACAGGAACCTGGGCAGGGCTTGGGCAGCAAAGATGGCAAATCCTGAGAGGGGATTGCCTGAAAGCCCCATAGCAGTGAAAGGTAATGATGGATGAGCTGTTCTAGGGAGGAAAGAAAATTAAAAACCATTCAAGGAATAAAAACATTTATCAATTAATCTGTTTAGTAATCTATAGGATACCTAGTGACAAATGGGAAAATTGCTTTGTTTGGGTTGTTTTTTTTCAAGATGCACTTTGTTTTCAACACGTTCTTGATCTTTGTGTGTGTGTTCTGGGGGGAATTCTGAGGAGAAGAAGTGGGATGAGTCCTGCTTTCAACATTACCTCAGTTCTCTTAATGTTCAGTGTCAAATATATATATATATATAAATATATAAATATATAAATATATAAATATATAAATATATAAATATATAAATATATAAATATATAAATATATAAATATATAAAGTATAAATATATAATATATATACAATATATAAATATATAATATTTATAAATAGATAATATATATAAATATATAAAAATATATACAATAATATATAACATATATTATATATACAATATATATAAATATATACAATATATGAAGTTCAAAATTAATAGAAATGGTGCCATTTCTATTAATATATATATAATATATATGCATATATAAATATATATCAAAACAGACACCTTTACAACGTGAATTCTTCTGTTCTCTTGGCCCCTGATTACTACAGAAGGAATTTATTTTTAGGTGGTCAAACTTCCTTCCAAGGAATCACACCTCTAGGTTCCTGCCTGGGGGGTTTGGTGTGGCTAAAAATGGGTGAGGAGACAAGGAGAGGGCTCCCTGTGCCCACTGTACAGAGGGTGGTGCCAGGGGAAGGTGCCAGCGCTGCAGCACTGTCAGGGGTTAATGCTGGGCCTTGCTGCCCCACGTGAAAAACGCCAATCCCTTGTTTTTAAAATGGTAAAAGTTTCATAGTAATAAAACGGTTATAAAAATAGTAATGTAATTAGAGTAATAATAATTTGGACAATTTGGATTGGGACAACATGAGACAATAAGAACAAAGAGTTACAGATGTCTGGGTATCTTTTCTGGGCAAAATAAGCCCGAAAAAGGACCCACATTAACAGAGGATTAACCCTTAAAAACAATAACCTGTTGCATATCCATACACCTCACACATGATGAATAAATTCCATTCACATCCAGGATTCTGTCTGGGCAGTGTCAGCTTCTTCCTCTGAATCCTGAGGGCATCTCCAGGGCTGAGCAGGCAGGAAGAAGTTCATTTCTTCTGATAATGGAGCAATAAATTCTCTCTCTCTGAAAGATTCAGGTGTCCTGTGGCTGCTATCTCACTGTGAGTCCTTTCTTTAAAAAGTATCTTACATAGCATAGTCTCTATTTTAACATCATGTTATAACCTAAATCTATATTTAACACACTACCAAAAAATGAATACAGATAACTTTCTAACATAACACAAATAACATTCATTTTAATATTTGCAAAAGCCAATCATAAAATACACATTTTTCAGCCCCAGGAGTGGGAGGGAGGCCTTGGGGACCTTCTGTTTTCTCTGGGATTGCCATGAGAGCTTGGGAACGGGGCACGCTGGGGAGGCATCAGCCAAAGAAGCGGTGCTGGGAATTGCTGATGGTGTGGGATCCTCCATTCTGGGACAGGGAGGGAACTGGGCAGATTCTGCTCCCCCAGTGCAGTGAAGGAGTTGCTGCTACTCCCTGAGTTCTTCTGCTGAGAAAAGCACGAGTCGTTCTGCCTGGCAGCCTTGGAACCTCTCATTACACAGCACAGAGGGCTCCACATCCCATGAAGCAACACCACAGACCATTGTTTCACTTTTTGTATCTCATTTCGACATGGGAATTAATAAAATATTCTCTTTTTTTTGGTGTATCAGCACTCACTCAGTATCCCATCTCTGCAAGGGGATCTCTGACTTCCTGCTTCCCTGCAACTGTTGCTGAGAATACAGCTGTGTTGTATTTTCCACAGGTTGTTTTCCAGATATATTGGCTGCAGGAATGGTTCTGTGCTTTACCTAATGTAAAATTTGGGAGATAAATCCCCAGATTTGGAACACACAGAGTTCTGTTCTGCTTCACCTCACTTTTGCTAGCATGGAGACCATAACTCATTGCAAGTGTCAGTGTCGGGTGGATTGGCTTCCACTAAAAACAATTGGTTGGATGTTTTCTAGACATTGTAGCCACTGAAACAAGTCAGGGAAAAAAAATCTGTATTTTTAACAGGATGCATTGCACTACTGAAAATCTGTATTTTAACAGGATCATTGTGGCACCTCATAAAGGGAATCACAGCAGCAAGAATGTCCTGCAAGGGCCCCTCAGGATCATCCTGCCCTGCACAGCCCCCCCAAAACTCCCGGGCTGTGCCAGCTGAGGGACAGCCCTGCCATTGTCCCCTGCTGGGCAGCGCAGGGGGAGTGTTGGGACACAGGGACACACAGGGACACGCCTGGCAGAGCTGGGCTTTGCTGCCAGCCTGGGCCTGCCCTGACTTGCTTCTCTTGCTAAGCCAGGCTCAGCACCCCCTGCTCCTGCTGGGCTGGGAAATTGGGTGTGAAACGGCACAGCAGGGCCAGCAGGGCTGCAAATGGAAAGGGAATCCTGATTTTCTTGGAAGTCAAGAAGTGAGAGGTTCTGGACATGGGTTGGTGTCAATAAGAAATGATGCTGGCAATTGTTTTCATCTGTGGGAATTTTACAATCATGGAATGGTTTGGGTTGGAAGAACCTTAAAGCCCACCCAGTGCCACCCCTGCCACGGCAGGGACACCTCCCACTGTCCCCAGTGTCCAGCCTGGCCTTGGGCACTGCCAGGGATCCAGGGGTGGAATTCCATCCCAGCCCGGCCCACCCTGCCAGGGAACAATTCCTCATTGCCAAGATCCCATCAAATCCTATTTTGAAGCCATTCCCTGGGTGCTGTCCCTGCAGGCCTTGTCCCCAGTCCCTCTGCAGCTCTCCTGGAGCCCCTTCAGGCCCTGCCAGGGGCTCTGAGCTCTCCCATGTTGGCTGTATAATTTTGGGTTTGGGTTTTTTTGAGGCTGAGATCCTGAGAGATTTCTGAGCTTTTATTTGAAGTGTGGCAGGTAGAGCTGAGCCTCTGGCCCTGGCACAGGGTGCCCAGAGCAGCTGGGGCTGCCCCTGCATCCCTGGCAGTGCCCAAGGCCAGGCTGGACCCTGGGGACAGTGGGAGGTGTCCCTGCCATGGCAGGGGTGGCACTGGGTGGGATTTAAGATCCTCCCAACCCAAATTGTTCTGTGATTCCCTGATGTTGATTTTTATCCGCTTGGATTTTCCTGCCTGCTGAGTTTTCCTCCAAGGCCTTTCCTTTGTTGCTTCCCAGTGAATAAAAGCTCCACGCTGAGCTGGAGCTTCCTCCCTGTTCCAGATGAGCCAGAGCTATTTCCTGCACTGCCCTGAGGAAAATTCCTGCAAATTCCTGGAAAAGCTCAGGTGCCATCTGGGCACTGAGGCTGGTGAGCTCCGACCTCAGTCCTGAACCCCAAATCTTTCACATCTGGGGGGTTCAGCAAAATCTCCTGGCTTTTCCTTTCAGTTTGGAAGCCTGGCTGCATGAGGGGGTTGAAGCACTCCCAAAAAGACACTTTACTACTGAATTCCCATCCAAGCAGGAGCACAAATTACCAGAAATTTTGGAGTGGTTTGAGAAAAACTGTGATTAAATTCTTCAAGCCTCCTGAATTCCCAGGTGATTTAATGCCCAGGTCGATGATATCAGTGACATCCAACACCTGCGAGCTCCTGATCTTTGTAAAGCAGAGTAACTTTGCACAAATGTTAATTGGAGGAATTAACACCGCATTAATCACCAGCACAAACTGAATTTGAGGCTTCTGGTGATATTCTGTGGTGTCTGCTGCAGGTTGAACATGCAGGAATAAGGGGATTATCCAAAAGATTTGAAATTATTCACATTGCACCAAACAGTTTCCTAAATATTTTGTTGGAAAGATTAAATTCCTTTGGAGTGTGACTCCAGTGAGCTCTGCCCACTGACTTGGGGAAAACCATGGGATCCTGTTTGCCACTGGAAATTTTAAATTTTGAATTGTCACCATGTAATAAAGAAACCAAGAGTAACAGCGAGGCCTTTTGTTGCCTTCAGGATGATTTTTCTCTGCCTGGCAGCAACAAAGGAGGTGCTTGATGAATCCACTTTATGTCATCCCAAGAGAGAATTCCTGAACCTTCTGGAATCAGTGATGTGGGATCTGCAGCTCTTCTCCAGGTGGGTGGTGCTGGGTGGACTGGATGATCCTGAAGGTCTTTTCCAACTTTGTGTTTCCAGGATTTCTGATTTATTATTTCCAACATCTCTACACTGACCTACAGAGGTTTCTTTTCTTTTTTTTTTTTTTTCATGGGGGTTTCTTGGACATAATCCCTTGAGGGTGTTCTGGATCATGGAATCTTTAAATAGAATTGTTCTTCAAATGGAAATCCAAACATTTCCTTTTCCATCACAAGTCCTGCACAGGGAATGAACTCCTGCCTGGAGCACAGAGGGTCCTGCAGGTGGGCAGCAGCTCCAGGAGAGCTGGAGCAAACTCACAACTCCAGATGGATTTTCTGAGACCTGAAAATGCTAAAGAAATACCTGAAATCTGCATTTTCTGCCCTCACACATTTTTGAATGGAAAAAAGAATTTTTGAATGGGAAAAAAAAAGAATTTCCAGGAAAACCTGGTGCAGAAATTGTCTCTGTAAAAAAAAAAAGAAAAGGAGAGACAGAGCCTGGCTGAACATTCACCACCTCAATAAACTGGATTTTGGGAAGAGCCACCATGATCAGGGAAGCAGAAGACAGGTAGCCTCCACTGGAAAGAGGTAGAAATAAGTTTTCTTGATTATTTTTTTGCTTTTCTCATGTATTTTTCAGATTCTGAGCATTTCTGCCGGATATCAGCACTATGAACAGCAACATGGCTTTGGCACGTGTGATTTCTAAGGGTGAAGGGATCAAACCCCCTCGCTTCTCTAATTTAATCAGGGTTAGGGATTCCTCAGTGAAAATGTGGGTTTAAACCTGATTAAATTGGATCAGTTGATTCATTATATTCTATTTGCACAACACAATTTATTAGCAGCAAATTGCTGCCCAGAGGAGAGGACAAACAGCTGGAAAAGCAGAGAGAGGCTTCCGGGGGAGGCGTCACTTTAATTGCACAGAATTCCATTATCACATCCCCAGCACGGGGAGGATTGCTCAGCACGACCTCAGAACCTTCTGGAAGGAGCTGAAGTGGCAACTCAGCCAATTTCCCAGAATCAGAGAATTCCTGGGGCTGGAACAGATTTCCATGGTCATGCAGTGCCAGCTGTGCCCCACGGGCACCTTGTCCCCAGCCCAGAGCACTCAGTGCCACCTCCAGGGGACACCTGCAGGGATGGGCACTGCAAAGCTCCCTGGGCAGCCCCTGCCAAGGCCTGAGCTCCCTTTCCATGGGCAAATTCCTGCTGCTGGCCCAGCTGAGCCTGCCCTGGCCCAGCCTGAGGCCGTTCCCTCTGCTCCTGTCCCTGTTCCTGGCAGCAGAGCCCGACCCCCCCGGCTGTGCCCTCCTGGCAGGGACTTGTGCAGAGCCACAAGGGCCCCTGAGCCTCCTTTGCTCCAGGCTCAGCCCCTGCCCAGCTCCCTCAGGAACTCTCCATTCCCTTCCCAGCTCCCTCAGGAACTCTCCATTCCCTTCCCAGCTCCCTCAGGAACTCTCCATTCCCTTCCCAGCTCCCTCAGGAACTCTCCAGCCCCTTCCCAGCTCCCTCAGGAACTCTCCAGCCCCTGCCCAGCTCCCTCAGCCCCTTCCCAGCTCTCTGTACCTCTGCTGCTTCTCATTTCCCTGCCTGGGCTCTGTTGCCTGCTCAGTGTCTGCAGAGGGATCCAAGCACGGCCGCCCCTCAGGTTCCTGACAAACCCTCTCGTTCCCTGGCACAGCAGCAGTGCCAGTCCCTGGTTGTCTCCCAGGTGATGGGATTGCAGGCTGCTCTTGCCAGAAATGCACAGGATGCAGCCTGCCTTGATTTATTTCTTTCTTTCTCCATCTTTATTTATTTATTTTCGCACAAGACACCAACACAGCCTAACATCCCTTTTCTCACCTGCAGCAGGAAACCACTGAAGCAGAAATTCAGCCATTCTGGCACCGTCTGTGTCTGTGTGCAGTGATTGAAGGCACAAAGAGACCTCAAGAAATTATCTGGGAGTCAGAAACCTTTCAATGTTTGCCTCTCAGAGCTGATTTTTCTCTTCTTTTCCCTGCTTTGAGGTTGCTGGAAAGGACTTACGGGGAGCTGAGAGATGCTTCACCCATGGACAGCACCCTCAGGATGTCTCCAGCTCCAGATGTCACCTGAGCCCTTCAAATCCATTTCTGCAGCTTTTTAGGTACATTTGCCTCAAAGCTTCTTCCCTCGGGGCTTCCCCAGCACACCAATAATCTGTGGTGCTTTTCCCAACTGCATTTCATGCCCTCGATGCCCTCCAAGGCTTCCTTAACTCCCTGACTGGGAAGTTTTCCCTTAAATCCAGCAGGAACTGTAATTCTGGATGTTGTTTAAGCTCCCTGCTCCCCTCCAAGCATTGAGAGTTTCCTGCTGCCTTCTACCTGTTACATATTTGAAGACTCTTATCATGTTTCTTCTCTGTCCTATTTTCTCTAGATTAAAACCAACAAACCCAGATCTTTGAGGTTTCCCTCCAGGGTCAGCTTTTTTTACAGACTTTCAGCACCTTTTTGTGCTCTCAGGACTTTCCCTAATTGGCCTCGTGAGGAAGTTGGAGACCAGGCTGGGGTTTCTCCAGTTCAGTGACCAAAGGGAATCATTCATTTTTCACTTTCAGGCCTCCCCAGGGCTGAGTGGGAGTGTAGGAATTATTCCACACATCCCAACCAGCCTGTTTAGACATTTCAGGCCAATCCTTGCTTTCCCACACAGTTGTTAATTCTCAGGGAGCTCAAGCTCTTCCAAACTCCCCACAGGTTTTTGTCCAGGTTTTTTGCCTTGTTGGCTCCTTCCACTGGGGGGGTTTATTCTTATGTAAAACTGAGTTTACACTTGCACTGAATCCTGCTGTTTTTACACCATTTCTTCAAGGATCAAGATGTTAATCCTAGAAGAACTTTCCCACTCAATCCTTCATCCTCCAAAACACAAGGGAAACAGGGAATGGCACAAACCCCAGGCAGGGCATCTGCAAAAATGCTTTCCCTAATTTTTCCACACCAACAACAATCCCTCTTGGAGGGTTTTTGATGTTTCAAACAGCTGAGTCCACCTTACAATGGTTTCATTTTA
Source organism: Calcarius lapponicus (assembly GCA_039654755.1). Classification (NCBI taxonomy): domain Eukaryota; kingdom Metazoa; phylum Chordata; class Aves; order Passeriformes; family Fringillidae; genus Calcarius; species Calcarius lapponicus. Next base: position 112,546,249 of record CM077462.1, read on the forward strand.
GTTCCCTCAGCGGAGGCTGTGCTGAAAGCCTCGCTCCAGTCAAGATATGCAATATCTATTGTCCATAAGAGCTGCTACTTGTCAGGGGAGGAAATGAGCCTGGCTGGGCAGGATTTGTTCCTGGCAAATCATTCTTGGCCTCCACTTATCATTTCATTATTTCCCATGCACAAAAGAAAACTTTGTTTCATTATTTGTTTCCAGAAATTTCCAGGAATTCAAGCTGGGCTGTTTTCTCCTCTGACATTCCCCAAGCTGGGTTTTTTGTTCAGGTGACTGCAGCACCTGTCCCTGCTCTTCCCTTTTCCAGGTGTGGGAAGGGGTTCCTTGTGGGTTCCTCTAGGATTCAGCCAGTCCTCCACGTCCTCTCAGCTGCATTCTGCCAGGTCTGGCTGGCTGGAAAAAGCCCAACTTGGTGAAATGTTCTGCTCTGTTCTCTCTGTTCTTCGTGGTTACTCAATGGACCATTGTTCATTCTCCTTGCTGAGGAGTGAGGAGAAAAAGCCATCAATCATTTTGGCATTCCCTGTGTCACCTCTTCCCATCCTGCCATCCTGGAGGAGGAGCACATCTGTTTTTCACAGTTTTCTTGCTCTAACTCCTAAAGAACAGCCACACCTACCTGGAATTTTCTCTTCCCTTTGCTAATTACACGGAGTTTATTAATTTTCACTCTTACAGGCTTCTGTTTTCATTGCTGTTCCCAGTTTGCTGGAGTGTCTGCTCACACTGGAGGGTTAATGAGCCGCTGATTGGGGTTTAATTGAGTTGTGGCCTGAAGATGGGACACAGGAACCAAAGGTGTGCCTGTGGTGGCTCTGCAGCTTCTGCCACTCCCCCTCTGCCTGCTGGAGCATTCAGAGCTGTTCCCTCATCAGGGAACAATGGAATGGTTTGGGTTGGAGGGATCCCCAAGCTCATCCAGCTCCATGACACGGACAGGGAACCTTCCACGAGATTCCACACCCAGCCTGGCCTTGGGCACTGCCAGGGATCCAGGGGCAGCCCCAGCTGCTCTGGGAATTCCATCCCAGCCCCTGCCCACCCTGCCAGGGAACAATTCCTTCCCAAAATCCCATCTAATCCCATTTTGTATCTCTCTAACCTTATATTGTATTCCACACAAGCTACACTCTGTTACAGTTACTTTTGGTCTCCCTCACTGGCCTGCCTCTCTGCCATTTTAGAGCTTTTCTTGAGCCATTCCTCCCCCATTTTCCCCCTGAGTGCTCTCCTGGCACTCAGCATTCGGGATAACCCAGCTGAGCCCTGCTGGTGGCTGCACCTGCCAAACCACCCCTAAATCCCTGGGTGCCAGAGCTTCTCTGGAAGGATTGGGCCCTCCCAGAGCCCCAGATCCCTCCACAGCCATTCCCAGCACCCCCCAGCTGTGTTTCTCACAATCCTGGAATTCCTGGTGCTGGCACAGCCCTGCCAGCCCATGCAGTGCCAGCTGTGCCCCATGGGCACCTTGTCCCCAGCCCAGAGCACTCAGTGCCACCTCCAGGGGACACCTGCAGGGATGGGCACTGCAAAGCTCCCTGGGCAGCCCCTGCCAAGGCCTGAGCTCCCTTTCCATGGGCAAATTCCTGCTGCTGGCCCAGCTGAGCCTGCCCTGGCCCAGCCTGAGGCCGTTCCCTCTGCTCCTGTCCCTGTTCCTGGCAGCAGAGCCCATCCCCACTGTCTGTGTCCTCCTGCAGGGATTTTGGAGACTCCTGGTCCCACCTGGCAGAGCCATTAACACTCAGGAGAAAGGGTGAGAGGGGCAGTGGAGTCATAACAACTTTTCCAGCCATCCTGGGTTTAGGTTTTTTTGGCCAGGACCATTCTGGAATATCAGGATAAACAGTAGGAAGGTGCCCCTTCCTCCCCTTTCCATGGAAAAGAACCATCAGCCATAAACAGGTTTTGTTTGATGGGTGAGATGGGTTTGGGATGGGCTGGAATTACCTGCAGTTGAAGGTTCTTTGGATTCTGGTTCCTGAGTTTGAGACAGTGAAGAGTTCAAGTGAATATTTCAAGAATTGCTGTGTTCCTCATTCAGAGCACTTCACATGTGTAGCACCAATTGAATTTATTCCATCTGGGATCATTCAGCACTTCTGCAAATGAGACCACAAAATGTCAATTCAGACACTCAGAAACTGGGAGGGTGAAATTCATGGCCACCTGCAAGAAGTGTGGTTTAACTGACTCGTGCAGCCCCACCCAAGTAAGGAAGGAGGGATTCAATCCCCTCCTAAGGCACATCCCAGCTGGTTTAAACCCAAGAGCTCATCCTTTCCCACATAATCCCCTGCAAATTCACTGCTCATCTTCTGTCTGCTGAAACAAATGTGGAAAAACTTCTGGAGACGGCAGCCTCCTCCACTATGTCATCCTGACACAGCTCCAGAGTGGCTCCACCCTGAAAAATAAATGTGGCACAGAGCCCATGGAAAAGAAAAGTGGGCAATTATCTACTTTGCATATGCAGATGCAAAGGAGAGGAAGGAGAAATAACGCTCCTCATTATGTGGTATTGATTTTGCAACCTAGTCCTCATTTAAAGCAGATTGGATGTGTGCAATTATGCAGCTTTTTAAAAGTAAACAGCAAAAAGAATCTGAACTCCTTCCATCGTGTGCAAGCATCACATTGTGGCAGATGGACACAGAGCTGCTGGAGCAGTTCCAGAGGAGGCACCAGGACAAGCAGAGGGACGGAGGAAAGGCTGGGAGAGCTGGGATTGTTCACCTGGAGAGGAGAAGCTTTGGGGTGACCAAAGGGAAATGCCTGAAGGGAGGTGACAAGAGAGATCCCAGATCCATGGAATGGTTGGGTTGGAGGGACCCCAAAGCCTGTCCAGTGCCACCCCTGCCCTGGCAGGGACACCTCCCACTGTCCCCAGAGTCCAGCCTGGCCTTGGGCACTGCCAGGGATCCAGGGATGGAATTCCATCCCAGCCCTGCCCACCCTGCCAGGGAACAATTCCTCATTGCCAAGATCCCATCCAGCCCTGCCCTCTGGCACTGGCAGCCATTCCCTGGGTGCTGTCCCTGCATCCCCTGGCAATTGTCTCTCTGCAGCTTTCCTGGGGCTCCTTCAGGCCCTGCAAGGCCACCCTGAGCTCAGCCCAAAGCTTCTCCTGTGCAGGTGAACAATGCCAGCTGTGCCAGCCTTTCCTGCCAGCAGAGCTGCTCCATCCCTCTGCTCATCCTGGAGCCTCCTCTGGACACACAAATCCGTGATTCTTCCTCTTCTCTTTTAGCTCATTCATCTTCCCATCTTTCCCTGTCCTCATCTTCCTCAAACCTAGCCTTCCTTCATCCCAGTCTTTTTCCATCTATTCCCCTCCCTTTCCTTATTCCCTCTCTTTTACATCCTCTCATCAGACCCTAGTCCTAAATCCCAAACCCATCTGAAACGTGTGGTGTTTATGGACAAACCTCCTGGAGAAGTGAGGAAACAGCAGAACAGGTCTGCACCTGCCCTACACCCCTGCCCAGCCAGGCAAACAAAACCTCCCCCAGCAGGGCAATTCCTCTTTCCACAGGCAATTCCTGTTTCCTACCAGCACCTCCAAACATCTCTCCTGACCTGGGGCTGGAGGGAACCAACATCCCAGTCCTAAACCTGTGATAAATTCTGATTTAATTTTGAACCCACATCCCAGTCCCTAAACCTGTGATAAATTTTGATTTTATTTTGATATTGAGTGATGTGCCATAGGTGGAAATTTAAGTTTTTAATCAGAGAATTGGCTTTCTGTGGTGCACAGAGGACGTGGTGCAAAGGGAGGTTTAGTGCAGCCCAGTCAGGAGACTGCTAAAACCAAAAATAGCTGTGGTTAGAGAAGTTCTGAATGGTGATTTTGAGCTTCTAGAGGTGCCAATTTTTGTTTTTCATTTTCACCCTTAACTGCCATGCTGGGCCAGCTTCTTTGTCAGGAGCCTCTGAGATATTGCAGGACATTTTTTCATGGAATCCCAAAATTATTGAGGTTGGAAAAGCCCTCCCAGATGATGGAATCCAAGCTGTGACCCCTTTCCAAGGCCAGAGCACCCTTTCCATGGGGAAATTGCTCCTGGTGTCCAACCTGAGCCTCCCCTGGCACAGCCTGAGGACATTTCCCCTTGTCCTGTCCCTGTTCCCTGGGAGCAGAGCCCCACTTTGCTACGAGCCTCAAACATTCCCAACATCTTTCCCAGAGAAAACCTTGGCATTATATATATATGGAATGCAGGAGGACATATTTTTATCTGTGCTTTATTACAAAGGGTGATGTATTAAGGGTGGAATTATTCATCCATGCCCTCTGTGCTGCTCTTTGGGGAAGGGATGGATGGGATAGACACCAGGAGGCAGAGAGGGTGCTTTGCCCAAATTGCAGCATGAAAAAGTCAGGACACTTTGCATGACACTTATTACTTTAATAAAGTAAATAAAATCTCTGTTAGGGAAGTTTTTATTTCCTTACTGAGTATTCAGGGCATGGTCACCACTTGTTGTTCAGACCATCCTCTCTAACCCTGTGCTTTTAAATATTAAATATTACATTTCCTACAGTCTTTGGATGCTTTTGGAGGAAAAACCAAACTTGTGAGATTCAAGGGAGCTAGGACATGGTGGACACCTTAGATGGGTGGTGAAAGATCTGGGGATCATCCTGAGCTTCCAGGGCAGGAGAGGGCAGGGTTGGAACGTGTCCAGGGAAGTGAACAGAGCTGGGAAGGGGCTGGAAAACTCCTGAGGGAGCTGGGGGGGCTCAGCCTGGAGCAAAGGAGGCTCAGGGGGGACCTCAGTGCTCTGCACAGCTCCTGACAGGAGGGGCAGGGAAAGGAGGAGAGGGAATGGCCTCAAATGGCACCAGGGCAGGCTCAGGTTGGAGATTGGAAAAGAAAATTTCCCTGTCAGAGTGGTCAGGCCTTGGGCTGAGCTGCCCAGGGAGGTTTGGAGTCCCTGGAATTGTCCCAGAGCAGTCTGGATGTGCCCTTGGGGACAGGGATTGGGGTGATGCTGGTGGGGCTGGATGGTCCTGAAGGGCTCTTCTCACATTCCTGCTGACTCTGGGATTCTGGGATGCTCCATGAGACGCCCACACACGTGTGACAGACAGGTGTAGTCACTTAGCTGTGTTGCTGATGTGCATGAGAGACCCTCAGGCACCCAGATCTCATCCCAGGGATATCAAACATCCACCTGGGAATGGGTTTACGAGGCCTCAGGATCAAATATTTCAGCTGGGAGCAAATCCTATCATGGACAAAAATGGACTCAGGCGCAGGCTGATGTTTGGGGAGTCTTGAGGCTTTAAATACAGCTGGGGGGGGGTTCCCAAAAAGGGGGGAGTTGGCCACAGGCAGATGTGTATTTAGGGAGATTCCATGTGGAATGGAGTCAGAAGTGAGACTGAACAGAGACTGTAAATTTATATCCTGCTGGGAATCTGATACTGCCATTTGAAAGCAGCACTGGGAGGGCAACAGGGACAGGGATTGAAAGTTTCCTTTTCTTCTGCCAGAGGAATGTTTGAAGGAGGTAGAGCATTGGGAGAACTGGGAATTAGAGCTCTCCCCACTCCTCTGTGCCCCTGGCCAAAATGTGACAGCTCCAAATGCGACAAAGAGAACATCATGGGTCACCTGTGGCTGCACAAGGAGCACCTGGAGGGTGGGAATGGCAGATGTGGGAATGGCAGGGATACCTGGGCATTCCCACCTCACCTGGATTTCCTCCTCAGCTTGCCAGGCACATGTCCAGAATAAGGAAGAAGGTCAGGCCAGACAACGCTGTATTAGGAAAACAAACAGGGAAGCAAAGTAAAGGGAAGCAAACCCAGGGAGAGTTTGCATTGTGAACACCAACAGGCAGTAAATTCTCCCTGTCAGCTGCCTGGCAATTACTGCCTGAGCACGGAGCGGTGGGAGCTTGGGAATACCTGTAAACACTTCTGCACAGGCAATTTGTCTTGTAGCAGTACCCAAAACAGCTCCCAGGACTCGCACAGCCCTCGTGCCTGGAGGGCACAGGATGCCTTGGGAAGCACGAGGAGCTCACACCTGCCTGAGATGAGGAAGGCCCACAGCAGTACCCGGGGCTGGCTGAGCTGCAAGTGCTGCTGAAAAGCGCTGGGAGGAGATTTCCACTTCCATTCCTGCCCTCAGGATCCGTGGCAGTGACCCTGGCAGCCTCCCTGTGCAGGCAGAGCAGAAGAAAATGTCCCTGGCATTTCTGGGCACGGCTGGGGCACCCAGGGAAGGTGTTGAGGCCTCTCTGGCTGGGCTGGGATTCCAGTGATATTTCATTAAAGTCGTTTAATCTCGAGATCTGTTGCTTTCTCTGCTTCCCTGGGCACGGTGGGGCTGCTCTCTCATCCCTTTCCTGAGGATGGGATCGAGCAATGAGGGCTTCAACAGCTTGGGCAGGGGCTTGATTGTTTCTGAGTGTTAATGGCTCTGCAAAGCCAGCTTGTTGGGCATGGAGGGTATGAGGGAAAGGAGGGAAAAGTCTCCGCTGTGGGCAAGACAAAGAGTGTTCAAACAAACCCCCAGGCCCCTCCAACACCATCTCTAGTGGGAGCAAGTGGTTGAACTTCCAGCTCAGCCTGGCTGGACGCTGGTGCTGGATGTGCTGCAGGGATCTGTGTCACTGACCTTGGTGGCTGCACGTGAGCAGCAGCCAGGGGCACGTGCCAGGCTGGAAAATGCGTGTCCAGAGCCTCCCTCGCGGGGAGCACCCGGGCACCAAGGCCACACACGCAGCTTTACCTCCGTCCTGCTGCTGCTCGGGCCTCCACACCCCGGCACATCCACGAGAGCTGCCCACAGCACGGCTGGGACACCGGGACTGAGGATGGGGAAGGACCTGGGGGTGCCCCGAGGATGGGGAAGATCCTGAGGGTGCCCTGAGGATGGGGAAGGTCTGGGGGTGCTCTGAGAATGGATGGGGAAGGTCCTGGGGGTGCCCCGAGGATGGGGAAGGACCTGGGGGTGCCCTGAGGAGCTCTGAGAATGAGAAAGGACCTTAGGGTGCCTCTGGAATGGGGAATGTCCTGACTATGCATTGGGGAGTTCTGAGGATGGGGAAGGTCCTGAGGGTGCCCTGAGGATGGGGAAGGACCTGGGGGTGCCCTGAGGAGAAGAAAGGACCTTGGGGTGCCTTTGGAATGGGGAATGTCCTGACTGTGCACTGGGGAGTTCTGAGGGTGCCCTGAGGATGGGAAAGGTCCTGAGAATAGATGGGAAGGACCTGAGGTTGTGTTGGGGAAGATGAAACAGGAAAGCCTTGTAAATCCTGCAGGGGTGCATTGGGGAGTTCTGAGGATGGAAAAGTTCTGGGGGTGCTCTGAGGATGGGGAAGGACCTGGGGGTGCATTGGGGACTTCTGAGGATGGAGAAGTTCTGGGGGTGCTCTGAGGACGGGGAAGGTGCTTGGCCTGCACTGGGGTGCTCTGAGGATGGAAAAGTTCTGGGCGTGCCCTGAAGGACTCTGCAGATGGACAAGGTCCTGGCTGTGCACTGAGGAGTTCTGACAATGGCCATGTCCTGGGGGTGCAGAGGTGCCCCGAGCACGAGGAAGGTTCTGGAAAGTGCCAGGCTGGCTGTGGCTTGAAGCAACCAGGCCTGGTGGAAGGTGTCCGTGGCCACGGCAGTGAGTGAAGCGGGACGATTCCTCATGTCCCATCCCACCCGAACCTTTTGGAGCGCCGGTGACATGGGCAGGGTGTCCCACACGAGCAGGGTGTCCCACACGAGCAGGGTGTCCCGGGGTCACACCGGGCTGTCCCACAGGAGCAGGGTGTTCAGGTGTCCCGGTGTCACACCGGGCTGTCCCACACGAGCAGGGGTGTCCCGGTGTCCCGGGGTCACACCGGGTGTCCCACACGAGCAGGGTGTCCCGGGGTCACACCGGGTGTCCCACACGAGCAGGGTGTCTCGGTGCCCCGGGGTCACACCGGGCTGTCCCACACCAGCAGGGTGTCCCACACGAGCAGGGTGTCCCGGGGTCACACCGGGTGTCCCACACGAGCAGGGTGTCTCGGTGTCCCGGGGTCACACCGGGTGTCCCACACGAGCAGGGTGTCCCGGGGTCACACCGGGCTGTCCCACACGAGCAGGGTGTCCTGGTGCCCTGGGGTCACACCGGGCTGTCCCACACGAGCAGGGTGTCCTGGTGCCCTGGGGTCACACCGGGCTGTCCCACACGAGCAGGGTGTCCCACACGAGCAGGGTGTCTCGGTGTCCCGGGGTCACACCGGGTGTCCCACACGAGCAGGGTGTCCCGGGGTCACACCGGGCTGTCCCACACGAGCAGGGTGTCCCGGGGTCACACCGGGCTGTCCCACACGAGCAGGGTGTCCTGGGGTCACACCGGGCTGTCCCACACGAGCAGGGTGTCCCGGTGTCACACCGGGCTGTCCCACACGAGCAGGGTGTTCAGGTGTCCCGGTGTCACACCGGGCTGTCCCACACGAGCAGGGTGTCCCGGGGTCACACCGGGCTGTCCCACACGAGCAGGGTGTCCCACACGAGCAGGGTGTCCCGGTGTCCCGGGGTCACACTGGGCTGTCCCACACGAGCAGGGTGTCTCGGTGTCCCGGTGTCACACCGGGTGTCCCACACGAGCAGGGTGTCCCACACGAGCAGGGTGTCCCGGTGTCACACCGGGCTGTCCCACAGGAGCAGGGTGTCCCGGTGTCCCGGTGTCACACCGGGCTGTCCCACAGGAGCAGGGTGTCCCGGTGTCCCGGGGTCACACCGGGTGTCCCACACGAGCAGGGTGTCCCGGTGTCCTGGTATCACACCGGGTGTCCCACAGGAGCAGGGTGTCCCGGTGTCCCGGGGTCACACCGGGCTGTCCCACACGAGCAGGGTGTCCCGGTGTCCCGGGGTCACACCGGGTGTCCCACACGAGCAGGGTGTCCCGGTGTCCTGGTATCACACCGGGTGTCCCACAGGAGCAGGGTGTTCAGGTGCCCCGGTGTCACACCGGGTGTCCCACACGAGCAGGGTGTCCCGGTGTCCCGGGGTCACACCGGGTGTCCCACACGAGCAGGGTGTCCCGGTGTCACACCGGGTGTCCCACACGAGCAGGGTGTTCAGGTGCCCCGGGGTCACACCGGGCTGTCCCACACGCGCGGCCCGGCCCGGCCCGAGCCGCCGCCGCCACGCGCGGCCCCCACGCGGCGCGGCCGCGAGCCCCGGCCCCCCCGCGGCGCTCCGTGCGCGGCCCCGGCCGGGAGTGAGCGCGGCCGGGCGGGGGGAGCGGAGGGGGCGGCGCAGTGGAAATTTCCACTCCCTGCAGCAGCGGCGGCGGCGGCGGCTCGGGCGGCTCGGCGGGGCCGGGGGCGGCGCCGGCCGCGGGGGCAGCGCGGGGAGGGCCCGGCCGTGCCCGCGCGGGGGTCCCGGCCCTCAGGCCGCGGTGCGGGGCAGCCCCGGCCCGGCGGGGGCGGCGCTTGGCGCGGGCAGGGCCGGCCCGGTCGAGCGTGCGCAGCTCCTGCGCCCTTTAAGCCGCGCCGCCCCTGCCCGTACGGGCGTCTGAGCCGCGGGAGCCGCGCGGGAAGGAGCCGCCACAGCGCCGGGACGCGCCTTCCTCCACCTCCTCCTCCTCCTCCTCCTGTCCCCCCTGCTCCTCCTCTCCGGCCTCGCCGCAGCCCCCTCCTCCCCACCCCGTGCCCCGCTCCTCCCGCCACTACCAGCTCTAAGATGCCCCGCTATGAACTGGCTTTGATCCTGAAAGCCATGCAGAGGGTGAGTGAGGGAGAGGAGACGGGAGGGAGGGAGGAAGGGAGGCAGGTGGGACTGGCAGATCCCCTCCATCCTTGCCCCGTGGTGTCGCCGCGGTGTCCCCTCGGTGCCCGCTGTCCCCGCCGCACCGCGTGGCCCGGCCGGCCCTGTCGCCCGCAGTGTCGCAGCGTGTCCCGGGCTCCGCGGCGCTTCCCCCGCGCTCCGGCCCCTCGCCCGTCGCCCCTTCCCTGCCCGCTGCCCCCGAGCCGCAGTCCCCTCTCCCCCTCCCCTCCGGCGCGCAGGTAAGCAGATCCCACGCTCTCCGAGCGGCAGCGATGCGGTTTTCCCTGCCCATCCCCTCCCTCCGTGCCTGGAGCAGGTGAAGCCGGCCCTTCCCCTGCCCCTGCCGGCGCATCCCCCTCTCCCTCTGCAGCACCAGCGCTTTCCATCCCCCTCCCCGCACCTGCGCCGGCACCGCCGGGCACCCCCTCGGCTCGCCGGGGCTCCGGGAAGCCTCGGGGCGAGGGAGAAGGGGCGGCAGCGGAGGATTCGCTCCGGCCGGCTCCCGGCCGCGGGGTGCCACCTTGCCCGCCGTGTGCCGGGGAAGTGCCGGGGATGGGGTTTTGCCCGCAGCGGTTGATAGAGCGGGGCCGATAGATAGGCCGGGCCGTATCGCCCCCGGGAAGGGGCGCTGGGGGTGGCAGCAGCCGTTGCCGCTGTTTTTTGGCAGCGCGGTGATAACAGAGCTCGGTTAAATGATGCTCTTCCCATTCGGCAGGAGCTGAGTCAATACGTGGGGGAAGGGGGGGGGGAGGTGGGAATGGGGGATGTGTGTGCGTAAAAATAATAATAAAATAAGGCCATCTCCGTGCGGATGGGAGGTTTATTTGGTAAATAACAGCTGATACCCTTCTCTAGTACCTTCTATAGCCTTTGTTTATCTGCTGCTTTCCAGCTTAATATGCGGTGCTGGTGGTGGAATGTAGCGGCACTTGCGCTGGGCTGGAGCCCTCCGATCCAGCCCGGCGTGGATACTCTGGGATTTACCCTTCATTCCCACCAGCACCTTTTCCCACCGAGCAGCAGCCGCTCAGCAGCGTGGCCGTGGTTTTTTGGGAATTACGGGAGCACGTCTGGTGTGCCGCATGCACTAGTACATTTCCATTCATTTTACATGGACCATCCACATGTCGGGGCTGGCTTTTTTTTTTTTTTTTTCTCTAATATATTTTTCCCCGTGGTTTAGCTGCAGAAGCTGTAGTAGAGACATCTCACCTGGGTCCTCTAGTGGAGAAACGCGGCAGCAGGGAGAAAGCCGGGTGACATTGCTGCACCAGCTCACCCGGGCAAAAATACGCTGCTTTTCCACTTGTTTGTCAACATAGAAATTTTGTCCGATTTTTTTTTTGTTCCTTTCCGCACCTCTCTCCTTGGGGGGATGAGGCAGAGGTGGTTTTTGTAGCCGTGCTGTGGATGTGGGAGACGCTTTAAGCCAGGCGGGCACTCGGAATGCAGGGCAGGACAGCGAGCGTAGCAAATCTGCCATAATACTGAGGCAGGAATAAACTGACTTCTCTGAAAGGATGCCATGGAGTGCTCTCTGCTGGGAAGGCTCTCTGGTTTCTAGGATCTGACCACGGAGATGCAGGGATAAGCTTTTAGCTGTAAGATGCTTCTAATGAACATCAGTGCACTCAGGATTTAACATCTGCAACCTTTGCCTCTTTGAAGTTGGACTCTCCAGCGTGTTCTTTCCACATGGATGTACCTTGAAGGGGTTTTTTTTTAGCTCTGTGATTGTGTCCCAACATTTCAGTTTGTGCTGGTGTTTTTAACCCACCCTTGTTGTAAGTCTAAAATTAAGAGTCTGTCTGTAGGTGCTGCTATTTTGTGCTGTTTTCAGCACACCACATCTGGGTGCTTTTTCGTTTCCCAATATTTTGCTGCTCCTGCCTCTCTTGTGCCACGAGAACACTTGGAAATATTTTCTCGGGTGGTTTTGTGCTCTGTGGTGCTGCTGGATCTCGGCTGGGGGGTTGCTCTAATGACCCCTGTAAGCTGTGCATAATCCTGGCTGTAATACTGAATTAAATGATGCAAAATACGGGCATAATAAGCCAGTCTGAAATAGTGGAATGATTCCAGAACCCCTTCCTGGAGAAGAATAAATGACATTGCTTTTCCACACTGGTGACAGCACCTGGGCAGCTGTTCCCTGTCCTGCCCTGTCAGTCCCTCTGTGGTGTCTGTGTGTCCTGGTGCTGTCTGAGCAAATGCTGACTCTTCTTTTGGTGTCTGTGATGTCCTTCCTCCCCTGTCCTCCAAAAATCCCCAAGCCCTTGTCACTTGGCTTTGCTGTGCTTCAGGGCTTGTCCTGAACTTGTGGGAGCTCTCTGGCAGCTTGGTGCAGACCTCAGCCTGGAGACTCTGCTGCCTCTCTTCAGAGGCAAACTTGGTGCTTCTGTGGGGTTTTCCCCACCCACAACTTTCTTTTAATAGTTCCCTTGGCATTCTCAGGGATCCAGGCAGAATGAAGTCCCTCCAGTTCGTTTTTGTTGCTTTAAGCCCTGTTGCTGCCCAGCCCTGCTCGTGTCCAAGTCAGGGATCCTTCCTGTTCTTTCCCTGCGTGTGGTTTCTGTTGGGAGGGTCCCAGCACACCCCATCCATCCTGCCTGATGCTCTCCTCAGGCTTGGCAGGCTCCAGAGCCTCCTCAGCTCTTCTTTTGTGCCTTAAAAATGCAACACCCAAGAGCTTTGGGAATGGGAAAACTTTCACTTTGCACTGGTGCCGCTTATCAGCCTTTGTCTCTGGTTGTCTGCATGTACTTTCCACCACAAGTCAGGATTTTATTCTGGAGTAAAAGCTGAGCAGCTCTTCTCTGTCCTGATTTGTGAGAGGTAATGGACTTGGACTAAACCCACTGTATTTTTATATACTAAACCACAGAATATTTTCTATACTCTGTATATAGAGAGAGTTTTTCATCAGCAGAGCCTCCAGTTAGTGACTCTCAGGAAAACAATAATAAAAATACTCCCAGAATTAATAACCCCCCAGTACTTTGTGGTGTGTTTGGACAGTGAGAGGTTTGTGTAGCTGAGTGTGAGTTTCTGGAGGAGGTGCTTTGGGCAGAGCAAGGTGTGAGCATGGAGGTGAAATGATTCATTTTGCCCATTGTGTTGCTTTCCCCACTGCAGCATGGAAAGAACAAATGCTGGGGGGAGCTTGGGGGCAGATTGGTTATCAGCCGTGTCCAGGTGTTTGCAAACCAAACCTTACCTGCCCACAGCAGCCCTGGGCAGGCCCTGCAGCTGTGCTGGAGGGAAAGGTGCAAAATGAAGACACAGCTCCCGTGGCCTGAACTCCCTGTTCATAACAAAAACTGAGTTTCTAAGAATTCCTGATTTTCCTCCCATCTTTGGCTCCGAGTGGGGGGATTGTGGTGGAGCAGCACCTTCAGCAGGGAAGGGCAGTGAATCCCCAGGAGTGAATCTGCAGGAATTCTCACTGCCTGGGAGAGCAGGGAGCTCTAAACCTCCCTGGGAAGGAAGGAAGGAAGAGCTGGCAGTGGTTTCCTGCCCTGAGGCTGTTTGGCAGAGTGACTGTGGGGTGGCAATGCCAGATCTCCGAGGGGATTGGGACACAGAGTGGGAGCCCCACAGTCCTTGAAGAGCTCCAGGATGGAGTCCAGCCTCTGACTGCTCCCCACCTTGTCACCCAGAGCAGAGCACAGGGACACCTGTCCCCACCAGCTGCTGATGGGCACTTTGTGAATAACTCAGAGTATTTCACTACAAAGGAGGAAACTCATGAATATTTTATTAGCAGCGTGCTCATCTTCACCTGTGACAAAGTTCAAACACACAGTGCCATCATCTAAAACCTAACCACCTTTTTTTCAGCAAAAATACCTGGACTAGGAGGCCCATCCACCCACTTCTGGAATCCCAAAGTGGTTTGGGTTGGAAGGGGTCTTAAAAATCACCTTGTTCCACATGGCAGGGACACCTTCCACTATCCCAGGTTGCTGCAAGCCCTGTCCAAGCTGGCCTTGGACACTTCCAAATAATAATAATAATAATAATCCTGCAGTGAATGTGTGCTCTCATTTCCCCAGCCATGTTCTCACAACACAACTTGTCTTCAGCAGCTGTTTGTTGCTTTTGGAGTGGATTGCTGTGTTTCCAAAATTCCCTACCTGCCGTGTGGGGATTGTTGGCTATTTTGGGAAAGCCAAAGTAAATGGGCAGTAGTGTTGCTTGACATCTTGACTATTCCACTTAATTGCTGTGTAGGCAGCTGCAGCAACTGGGCTTTTGATGTCTCAGTTGCCAGGAAGGAGGGGGAGAGAACGAAGCAGGAAGATATTGGGTTTATTTTATTTTATTTCCTTTCCGGTGAACCACCTGCTCTTCCAATGGAATTGCGCATCTTCCCCACCCCTCTTCCCAGCTGAGCAGGGTAAAATTACACAGAAGTTTTTTGCTCTGTTCCCACTGGCATTTTCAGTAGGCTGGAACAGGCTCTTGAGCCTGGCAGGGAGGGATCCTGGAGCTGGGGGTGGTGCTGGGATGGAGACCAAAGCCTTGGAACTAAAGACAGGATCAGAAAACAGCAAGATCCAGCCCTGACTCTGCTGGAGGAGTCACCTTTTTGTTTTCTGCCTTGAGCATTCCATAAGAAGGATTTTGGGGAGTGTGGTGCAGACAGCATTTGGGAACGATACCCTCTTGCCTGATATTTGACATTTCCAGTCTTGGAAGAGCTGGAATTTTTGCCAAGTGTGGCATACGTGCCTGGGTCTGAGGGGACACAGAGGATTATTCTCTACTGCAGAACAGTTGAAGCCTAATTTCAGTTTCTTGCAGGCTCCTGGTGGGATTTCAGTGGGGTTTGGCCAGTCCCTCTTCAGGGGACAGCAGTGGGGACAGACAGACCTTTGAGTTCAGACTTCTCTGGGCTGCCCCTGGTTCCTCCTCAGCAATGAGCTCTCTGCTCCTGCTTGGGTTTTGTTCCTGCTGTCTTCTGGCTGTGGACAGGGAGGTGTTGGTAGCTTCACTGGGGAACAGATTCTGTCCCTAAACCCTTGGGAGAGCCCTTTGTGCTGAGCAGCATTAATGTCTGATTGTTGGAAAGCCCTGAAACGTGACTGATTCCTGTAAAAGTTATCCACTGTAACTGTGAGGAGAAGCTGCTCCTTCAGCTCACGTGTGTTTGTGTTTTCTGCCTCCTAACCTTCGTCAATTCCATACTGTGGAATGATGGAAGCTCTGCTTTTCTCTGTGCGTTCTTTCAGGAGCTGATTTCTCCAGTTCCCTTGTCCCAGAACCATCATTGCCACACAAAAATTGCCTTGGCTGTTGTTAAGTTGTTGTCAAGTAATTTATCTTCCCTTTTTTTTTTTTTTTTTTCTTTGCCCAGAGCAGCTGTGGCTGCCCCTGGATCCCTGGGAGTGTCCAAGGCCAGGTTGGAGCAGCCTGGGACAGTGGAAGGTGTCCCTGCCATGGCAGGGGGGGCACTGGATGAGCTTTAAATTCTTTCCAACCCAAACCATTCCAGGATTTCATGATTTGTCAGGCTCCATCCATGGCAGGCTGATAATTCCTGGAGCCACAGCCACCCTCACCTCCCTGGCTGCAGATCTGGGATGAGGGAAGAGCTGAAGGAAGCAGTTGCTTGGTGGAGCTTTGTGTCCCACCCTCTGTGTCCCTTACCTCTGGGCACCAGGTTATTCCCTGGAAAAATTCCTGCCCTGTGGAGCAGCTGGGATATCCCCAGTGTGCATTGAAGAACTGATAAAAAGCTGAAAAATAAAACCACAGAAAGAGATGCAAAGCATAACTAATTATGGAGAAGTGGAGCAGGAAAAATTGGAATTAAATATGTGCAAAGTAAGGCAAGATGTGAAGACCTGTCCTGGGGAGCACTGGTGTAAACATTAGTGCTAAAAATGAGATTCTAGAGAAAATTCATCACCCCTGGTGAGGAGAAGGGCAGGAAGGAAGTGGATGGTGTAAAGTGAGGTTTATGAACCCAAGAAGCAGCATGGAGGAACTGCAGAAGAACTGTTGTTCTGCTATTTTTTTAATCCTGGTTTGTCCACTTGCAAGCCAGTCCTTGTGTTCAGTCCTGCAGGTACTTAAGGAATAATAAAAAGCCAGGTCCATGCAGAGGAGGGAATGTGTTCAGTGGAGTTGGTGTTTTAGAAAAAGAAATCAATGTTCAGTAACTTTTAATAGAGATATTCTGCATCAAGCTTTGTAATTAGAATTAATTGTTTTAGAGCCAACAGAATTTTATTGAATTCTGTTTTTGGTGTCTTGAAATGTCCAAGAAGGATCACAAGTCTTGAAACAGCACTCAGCTGACTGGGAAGCTTGGAGAGCCTCAAATTCTTGGATTTTGTATGATCCTGAACTTCTGTCTCACCCATCAATAATCCTGGGGGTTCTTTATATTCTTCCAAAAGTTGTGGGCAGCCAGAAATGTGATGGGAATTTGGGGAAGTCCTAAAGAAGCTTAATGAGTCTGGTTGGTTTTTTTTTTTTCTTTTTTATTTGTTCTTCCTAGAAATTTGAAGAAGAATTTCCTCCTGGTATCTTGCCCAGTTTCATGGGGACTGACACTTCTCCTTTCTCATTTCCCAAGTAATTTCTGCACTCTCACAGCCAAAAGCCTCCTCAAATGGGATGAAGCAGCACATTTTTTAGGCTGGGATTATCCAGTTCCTGCTGAGTGCTGATCACCACCAGCTGCATCGCAGCATTGAGCCTCCAGCTGAAGGAAAGGGCATCCTCAGCAGTGGCAGAGATTTTGCAGCATTTCTGATATTTCCTTCTAAAAAGGTGATAACCTTGTCCAGAGAACTGAGGTGGTCCCAAATCCACTCCACAAAATCCAATTCTTGGCTGCTGAAGTTTGTTTGACCCCTTCTCTTGCTGCTGCTCTGGTGACCGAGTGTTCATCTCCTCCATCCCTGCCGTGGCAGTGCAGTGTTTGTGCTGCTGCATTTTGGGTTCCACAGGAGGGGATTTGAGCCCTGGCACTGACTCAGTGCCTTGCTGCACCTTCCAGTGCAGTGGGAGGTCTTGCCTGGTGCTGTGAGATGCCAGAACCTTCCAGTTTTTGCCAGCCCCTTGGCAGTGTCTGGCTTTTTGCCCTCTGGTGCCCTTGGGTTTGCTGTTGACCACGTGGCTTCTGGGTTGTCTCTGCCCCTTTTTCTTTCAGTTCCTGTGGAAAAGAACTGTGTCCTGCGCAGGGGGAATGTCACCTCTCTGTGGTTTCCTTGCTGGGCTGGGCTTTGTGGTGACAAACTGAGCAAGGAGGGCCCTGCTGGGGCTGCAGCCGAGGCAGGAAAGGTTCTGAAAGGTTCTGCAAGGCCCAATTCCTTGGCAGTTTCTGCTCCCTTCACAGAATTCCAGAGCTTGGCACAGCCCTCCCAGCCCACGGAGTGCCAGCTGTGCCCCATGGGCACCTTGTCCCCAGCCCAGAGCACTCAGTGCCACCTCCAGGCCTTCCTTGGGGACTCCAAACCTCCCTGGGCAGCCCCTTCCAGGTCCTTTCCATGAAGAAATTCCTCCTGATAACATTTGTCACCCATGGAAACATAAGCCAATTCTTTGGGCTGACAAGGGGAAAAGGAAGGTATTAACTCCTTATTTTCTTTAATTTGATAATTGATGGATTAATCTCCTGGGTGTGATGGGTATCCTGTCTAGGTAGGCCTGGAGAAGACAGAATTTCTTTCTGGTATCTCTGTGTTTAACAGATAAAAAGAGAATTTCTGTCTCCTTCCCTCTGTCCCCAGCTTACCCCCCTTGCCCTGTAGGTGTTTGGAGTTTTGGGAAGAACAGCGGAAGCAAATCAGTTCCTTATTCCTGCTGGAGTGCTGGGGACTGGCTCTTGGCAAAGAGAACCAGCCAAGTGTGAATGTCACAGGCAGTGGCATGAAGTGCTCGGGGAGGGTGATGCAGATCCTGAAAAAATCCATCTTCTCTTGCTTTGCAAGGCTGGAGCTTCTCTTGTGTCCACTGACAGCTGGAGTGTCCTTCCTGTGCCTTCTGCCCTTCATTTGTGGCTTGGTGGGACACTGGAATAGGTTTATTTGCTTGGGATGAGGGGGGAAAATGGTTAAAAAAACCCCAAAAATGACAACTAAATGAGGTCCTGCTCTGACAGTGTCAGTGCCAGTGCCCTTGAGCTCCAGTTGGCCTCACATCACTCCAGCTCCTGCTCTGTAATTGTCCACTGCCCATCCCATTTCTGACTGGCAGGGAGTTCTGTGTCTCTTGCTTTGGGGTTACTTATTTCTCTCATGTCTCCCTCAGCAGTTGTGTAGAAAAGAATCCAGAAGAATTTATGCTGGAACAAGCTGCTTTTTTGTGCTGCTGCAGTAAAATGAAGACCAGAGCTGGAGTGATTCCTGACCAAAACAAAAGTTCCTTACGTGTTCATAGCAACTCCTTTGAGTGAGTGACTCGATCCTTGCACCTCAGATTGGATTTTTTTTTGGTAGTGCTGGTTTATAGAGCTGGCTCCTGAGTTCTCCAGAGCAGCAGGAGCTCGATGTGGTGATGATGCAGAGTGTGAGCAGCCAGGTTCAGGGCTCAGGTAACCTGGAAATGTGGCCCTTTCCTGCTGCAGCCTCTGGAGCTCAGGGCTGGCCTGGCATCCCCAGCAGCTCCACTTATTTATTGGCTGCTCCAGGTCAACTTCTGCCTTCCCTGTATGTCCCAGGGGGGTTCCTGGCACGTTCCTCTGCCCCAGCTCCTGGTTTTCAGGGAAAAGCCTGGAACTGCTGCCCTGGATGCTGAGGGCTCTGTTGAGCAGCTGCCAAGGATAGCCCCTGCTTCCTCAAGGGCATGTGCTACATAATTTATGTATCACTTACTCCATGAAGAGCTTCTGTGCTCCTTTTTTGTGTTCTGGAGTGCTGCACTAAATGGAACAAAGTTTTTCCTTTTTTTTTATTCCTCTAAGGTTTTTTTCCTTGTGTTTACTGTGGAGCAGTGGACAGGTAGGAGCTCCCTGGTGTGTCCATGGCCAGGAGTGTGAGGGGTCTGGAAAACACACTCAGGGGGTGGCACATGGCACAGACCCCACTCAAGGCACAGGACTTCTGGAATTTATTAATTTTTCTGTGGCAGAGTTAATATTTTCCATGATCCTGGCAATCTGGACAGATTTCTTCCACACAACAGAGCTGTTCAGTAGGTGAAGTGCTGCAGATCTGATTTCAAATACTCCTGCTTGAAGGTGGAGAGGGAAAATGTTGTTCCCAAGAAATGATCTGAAAACTGTTTAAAAATCTGTGAGTAAAGCACTTAATTTGCTAACAGTGGACACTGCTGTGGGATAGGTGGGCAGCAACATCCCCAAATTAACCCTTAAAACATCAGGATTGGTGAGGAGAAAAGGAAAGTCAGCTCAGACACTTCCATCTGCCAAAAAGCCAACGGAGCTGAGAACAAATGGTGGCTTCAGAGCTGGAGCAGTTGGACTCTGGCATGGTTTAAACACCCATTTTATTAGAAAAGCACTGTGGAGAAAGTTTTCCTTTAGAACAATCCTACAAATTTCTCCTCAAAATCCCACCCTGGGTCTGCTTCACATTATGAAATCTCTCTTCAGGGACTTGCTTGGGATTTTTTTTCCCCTTAAGGAACAGGCTGGGTGTTGGAGAGACATATGCATTGTTTCACCAGAGCTGCAGCCTCTATTTCCAGACAAGAGGGAAGCACATTGTTTTGTGTCTTTGATATGATCCAGCCAGAAAACAGCCTCAGGGAAGAAAATTCCCAGTCCTTGGCAGCAGCACTGTCTTTCTGCCTTTTTTTTTTCCTCCCTCTGTCAGTGCCACAGTGTTCACTGTTCTAATAACTCAGGACTAAACTCACATGGGGCATCTCAAAAGTCCTTTGTAAGACTTGAGGTCAGAACTTGCTGAAAGTTCAGAGGGACGAATCTCATTTTCCTAATGAAGAAAAGTTCCAGGGTTATTTTGGAATTAGGTCTAAGAAACTGGTACAAGAAGCTACTTCAGTGCTGTAATTTAGTGACAGTGCAGCAAATTTGTGGTGGCTGCTGAAAACTTTCCACCTTCCAGCTCGGGCAAACTGAGCCTTGCACAAAAACCCTCAGGTGTTGGTGACAAAGGGCAGGGTTCAGCTCTCTGAAATGTGATTATTTCAGGCGCATGGTCTGGCTGTATCTTCCTGTGGAAGACACTGCAGGAACTTCACTTGTTGTTTATTTTGGTTGGAATGAGCCCCCTGGAGCTGAAGTGACTTAATTGAGGAATGTCACAGTTTATTTGAGGGCAGCTGCATCTAATAGTGACACACTTGTCAGAGAGTCTGATCCTGGAATTACAGGAGGTTTGGATTCCCAGGGGCCTCAGAGCCCATCCAGTCCCACCCCCAGGGCAGGGACACCTTCCATTATCCCATCCAGCCTGGCCTTGGACATTCCCAGGGATCCAGGGCAGACACAGCTTCCCTGTTAATATCCTGTTTGTAGACACTCTCTGGATACTTCTGATATCAAATTGAATTGATTTTAACAGAGATTTTTGTGATTTTTTTCCATATTGCTTTATAGGATATTTGTGACAGGTCACTGATGAACCTGCAGGGAAGATGGTGGGGGTAACTCAAGTTAAATTCAAATATTTTTTAGTAATGAGAAGGACAACAGAACATTAAAAAAATTAATGATTACAATTTCCTTATCTGGCTGTTCTTCTGGTTTTCTGTAGAGCAGATTTTCTTTTTGTCATATGTCAGTAAAATCTCTTTTTCCCTTTCTCTTCAAATATTTATAGTTTTGGTATAAACATAATGTAGTTGAAAAATTAGCTGAATATAGCAAAAGACACAACACTATTAAAGTTTTGCTCCGAAGTGCTTAAAACTAAGAATAGTCCATTAAACTTGGCTCTGATTGCGTCATCTGATGTGAAGTGTTTATAATTTTGGGTTGGATTAAGCTATTAGACCATTTAACTACTCCTGTATTTGCGGGTGGGGAGAAATGTGAATTCTTCTGTGGAAGAATTGAAAATACATCTGTGGTTTGAGGCTTCTGAGGAATGATAAATTTAGCCCAGTGCTGTAATCAGTCCGTTTTGTGCCATTCTCCTTAGTCTCTCATTATTGGCTGTAATTCCAGCAGAAGGAATATCTCTATTCTCAAGTGGGTTTGTGGTGCTGGGGGGGAACCCTTATTATTTTTATTTTTATTTTTTAAATTTTTCTCCTAAAAAACAGCTGGACCATACAAATGACACAGTGGTAGATTTCTCCTTAAGGTTAAAGTTGTGGCTTGCTGGGAGTTATTTTTAAAATCTATGAGGAGTTGCACGTTTTTACCTCAGTACCATTGCTGCCTTTTACACAATGTGTGCATTTTCAGCCTTAACTCTCTTGGAATTTCAAATGGTTTTATTGACCCTTTAAACAAACCCAGTATATGGCAGGGATGCTAAATAAGAAACCAACCAAATATTAGAATATGCTATCAGGCTGTTTGTACTAATGATTAATTAATGGGGAAATGGGAGCTTCGGCCTCGTGCCAGAGAATGAACTGGAAGGGGATGCCTGGAGCTGATGCTTGTAGGATTTGTGAGATTTTCTGGCCAGAAAAAAGACCCAGTGTTGGTTTTCTTGTGCTTTTACCAGTGGCTGGGAAAGAGGAGTGAAGTCAGGCCCTGTTCCTCACCTTCTGTAATAATCTCCTTATTGCTACTAAAGGTTTGTGTTCTGATCTTCAGACTAAACCTGTTCTTTGCTTTGGTCTTCCCTTCCCATGGCCATTGGGTGTAGGAGATGGAAGAATCCCATGTCCAGCTCTCTCCAAACCCATTAGAAGCCTTTGGGTTGGTAGAGGGTGGGCAGGCCCTGGCACAGGGTGCCCAGAGCAGCTGGGGCTGCCCCTGCATCCCTGGCAGTGCCCAAGGCCAGGTTGGAGCAGCCTGGGACAAGGGGAGGTGTCCCTGCCACGGCAGGGGTGGCACTGGATGGGCTCTGAGGTCCCTCGGTCCCAACCCATTCCATGATTCTGTGGTACCTCCCAAGGCATAAACAGGAGATGGGAGCACATCCCAAATCCATGAGGGAGCCACCATGCAGCTCCTCAGCGCCCCTTCCTCTGCCACCAAGTCTTCATTGTCCCCTTCTCCACTTCCAGCACTTCAGTCCTGCTTGCCAAAATGGGTTTTGTTTCCTGCTGAGTTTGGGAGCTTTCAGGTGGGATTGGGAATTTGGGAAGAGCACGAAGGGGAAAGCTTTGCCTCCATAGCTTCCATCCTCTCCGTGCTGGGATGAGAATGGATGCTGGAAGGGCATTTCCTGGCATCCTTGCAGCTGTGACTGCTGCCAGAAGCCGTGCAGCGTTCTCTCCTGTGCCTCTGGTGCTCCCACAGAACCCCAGGTGCGGGTGTCCAAAGGCACTGGCCCTAAAGTGGGATGTCAGGTGGAGTTTTGGTTCTGCCACTTGCTGGAATGGGATGTTTTCTCCCCTTGGATCATGTGGATGTGTATGGAGAGCTTTCCAAGTGAAAAATAACCCTGTAATTATCTGTACCCCAGACAGGAGCAAGCTCACCTCAAAACCTGCGCAATAACCTTGATTCTCCAGCTGATTTGAAATGGATGTTGATATTTGACAGTGCTGTGACCTCACTTTGATTTTTCTAGCAGCCAGCTGGTGTCTCAGGTGCTGTCCTGTGGTGCCAGGATCTCCCAGGATTTGGGAGGTGCAGTGCAGGAAATGCTGAGCCAGGTTTGGGCTCCATAGCCATTGTTATTTGTTGGACTATTTTCATTTTATTTTCCTAAGATTGCTTGGAAGAGGAAGATCTGGTTAGTGGCTTGAGAAGGAGACTTGTGAGACACCAGAGTAATGAAAAAGAAAATGTACTTTTGTTGCTTGCTGTGTTCTGGGGAATTTGGGTCACTCAATCCTCCCGAATCGCTGCGTCTCTGAAGGTACCTGTAACCACTGAAGTTGACTTGTGAAAGGCTTTTACCACTTAGCCCTACAAATATTGAATAATGTCTGTTATGGATTGCAGGAAATATAAAGGGGGAAAAATCTGTGGTGTTCAGTGATTTGTTTTACTACACTTCAAATTTTTTCTCATTACTTCGTGAAATTCCTCTCTAATTCAATCTTTGTCTTTTGTCTTTGCTGCCTTGCAGGGTTGGTACAGTAGGCCTCACTAAACTTAGCTGCAACTAAGAATTTCTCCTACATCAACTGAGTTAAGGCTGATGCTCTTGTGGAATGTGGATTAAAAGTGCGTGCTAAGTTCCCAAATTTGAGAAGCGGAGAAAAGTAAATGTACCACTGCCACCAGCATCAGGACAGCAAACCAAGGGACAAAGAATTTGACCCGCTGTGTTGATTTTGGTTAAAACTGGTTCACGTGGTGCTTAAGAGACGTTGGCTGGGGGGCGAGAAGTGGACGTCAGCGAAGGCTTTTTGGTTACAAAATGAGGGCTTCTTTGGAGCCAGCAGACATTGCCATTGTGGCCCTGTACTTCGTGCTTGTAATGTGCATAGGTTTCTTTGCCATGTGGAAAAACAATCGGAGCACCGTCAGTGGCTACTTTTTGGCAGGGCGTTCTATGACCTGGGTAGCTATCGGGGCCTCGTTGTTTGTGAGCAATATTGGAAGTGAACATTTCATTGGGCTCGCAGGATCTGGAGCGGCGAGCGGATTCGCCGTAGGCGCGTGGGAGTTCAACGCCTTAATGCTTTTGCAGCTTTTGGGATGGGTCTTCGTGCCAGTCTACATCCGCTCGGGAGTGTACACCATGCCCGAATACTTGTCCAAGCGGTTCGGAGGGCATAGGATTCAAATCTATTTTGCAGCGTTGTCTCTGCTTCTTTATATCTTCACCAAACTCTCGGTTGACTTGTATTCAGGGGCGCTTTTTATCCAAGAGTCCCTAGGGTGGAACCTCTACCTGTCGGTGATCCTGCTGATCGGAATGACGGCGCTGCTGACTGTGACCGGAGGGCTGGTGGCCGTCATCTACACGGACACCCTCCAGGCGCTGCTTATGATCATCGGGGCCCTCACACTCATGATCATAAGCCTCATGGAGGTCGGTGGGTTTGAAGAAGTGAAAAGGAGGTACATGTTGGCGTCACCGAACATCACCTCCATCCTCCTCACCTACAACATCTCCAACACCAACTCCTGCAACGTCAGCCCGAAGCCCGACTCTCTCAAAATGCTGCGCGAGCCGACGGACGAAGACATCCCCTGGCCCGGGTTTCTGCTGGGACAGACCCCGGCCTCGGTGTGGTACTGGTGCGCCGACCAAGTCATAGTGCAGAGAGTTCTGGCCGCCAAAAACATCGCTCACGCCAAAGGCTCCACCCTCATGGCCGGCTTCTTGAAGCTGCTGCCCATGTTCATCATCGTGGTGCCGGGGATGATCTCCCGCATCCTGTTTGTGGATGACATCGCCTGCATCAACCCCGAGCACTGCTTCCAGGTGTGCGGGAGCAGGGCCGGCTGCTCCAACATCGCCTACCCGCGCCTGGTGATGAACCTGGTGCCCGTGGGGCTGCGCGGGCTCATGATGGCCGTGATGATCGCCGCCCTGATGAGCGACCTGGACTCCATCTTCAACAGCGCCAGCACCATCTTCACGCTCGACGTCTACAAGCTCATCCGGAAGAGCGCGACCTCCCGGGAGCTCATGATCGTGGGCAGGGTGTTCGTGGCCTTCATGGTGGTGATCAGCATCGCCTGGGTGCCCATCATCGTGGAGATGCAGGGCGGGCAGATGTACCTGTACATCCAGGAGGTGGCGGATTACCTGACCCCGCCGGTGGCCGCCCTGTTCCTCATGGCCATCTTCTGGAAGCGCTGCAACGAGCAGGGCGCTTTCTACGGCGGCATGGCCGGGTTCGTCCTGGGCGCCATCCGCCTGATCCTGGCCTTCTTCTACCGCGCTCCCGAGTGCGACCAGCCGGACACCAGGCCCGGCTTCATCAAGAACATCCATTACATGTACGTGGCCACGGCCCTGTTCTGGATCACCGGGGCCGTGACGGTGGTGGTGAGCCTGCTGACGCCGCCGCCCACCAAGGAGCAGGTCCGGACCACCACGTTCTGGGCCCTGTGGAAGCGCGGCGCGCCGGAGAGCGCCGGCAAGGGGGAGCTGTACCAGGGGCAGGAGAAGAGCATCCTCAAGTGCAACGAGAACGCCAACCACATCATTCCCAACGGGAAGTCGGAGGAGAACATTAAGAACGTGAAGCCGGAGGACATCAACCTCCTGGTGACGTGCAGGGATGACAGCAACCCGGTGATCTCGGTGAGCCACTCCGAGGTGGAGACGCCCGTGGATTGTTACTCCAACGGACAGGCCGCCCTGATGGGGGAGAAAAAGCACGAGGAGGAGGAGGGGACTGACGACAGGGCGAGACATTTGAAATTCATAGATTGGTTCTGTGGCTTTAAAAGTAAAAACGTAAACAAGAGAGTGGTTCGGGAGGTCGAGGAGGAGACTGTTTGTTTACAAATGCTGGAAGAGACTCCAAAAGTTAAACTATTACTAAATACTGGACTGGTCTGTGTCTGTTCCCTTGGAATCTTCATGTTTGTCTACTTCTCTTTGTGAGTGAATAGTGAACTTTTAAGGGTATGGCTTAAACATACAGAAGTTGATACAGGTCTCTGGAGATTTTTGGTTTTTCCTTTCTTTTCTTTTCAAACAACATAACCACAACCCAGGCATTGTTTATGCTATAATTGTAAGGTCAACTCAGCTTTAGCCTATTTCGAGACCATTTGAGATGTGTTGTCCTCCCTCTGCTGAAAGCAGAACCTGTCCTGTGGTGTCTTTTTCTTTTTTCCCTTTTGTGTTGGTTTTATTTTTTTTTTCCATTTGCAGCACTAACCTTTTGTTTTTCTGTGTATAAATATACCAAAGGCAGGCAGGTGGCTGTGTTTGAAGTCAGGCAGTTACAGCTCAGTCAGCATTAAGTGAAGATAACAGGTAATCAGTTACCAGTGTGTGAAATCTGAGTGATTAAAGCTGTGTCAAAAGATTTTTAAATGCAGAGCTGTGATGCACATTTATAAAATAACTGTATTACCTTGGCCAACTTAGCACTTTTTAATTGCACTCACAGCTTCTTTTCTTTTTTCAGTTTCTCATTTTTCTTCCGGCAACAACAGGAAGCTGTTTTGTCTCATTTTATAGCACTTAAAACATGATGGCTCTTAGCAGCTTTCTGCCTTTTTTTTACTCTTTGTAAGGAAATTTTTGTCTTTTGATTTTTATCCACTGTAAATTCCATTACTGAAACGTTTCTGTATTAAAAAAAAAAAAAAAAGAAAAAACTAAAACAAAAATAAGCCTGGAGATGACAAACTGTCAGTGGAGGAGGACGAAAAAGAAATATTCTTTCTGTGGGGTTTTGTAGTATATTGAAATTGAAGAATCACAGAATTCTTGGGGTGGGTTTGGGATGTCCCTGGGCAACAGTTCCAGGGCTCTGCCACCTCCATGGAAAGAAATTTTTCCTCAGGTTTGGGTGGAATTTCTTGAGTTTCAGTAAATGGCCAAAAGATTCATTCAGCCTCTCCACCCTCTGAACCTTTAGGACATTGTAAGGATTAGCTTCTTTTTTTAGGGAAACATCTGTTTGTAGGTTCTGCCATGTGAGAAAAAGAGAACTATGAAGCTTTGTATGTCTTGAAAAACTGTTTTTCACCTTGCAGAAGGGTTTTCCTCTGCTGTGTCTGGGAGGAATCCCAGAGGAGGAAGAGGAGGAAGCTCCGATGCTGCAGAGGGAGAACAACTGGGAAGGCGAGGAAGGGGAAATGGGAGGGAGAGGTGAAAGTGCTCCTTGTTTTCCAGAGTCCTTTTGCCCCATGTCTTCTCCCACTTCCCCTTTCACCCTGTCGAACTTCCTTTTTGTATTTTGAGGAATCCCAGAATCCCGGAGCTTGGAAAAGCCCTCCCTGGTCATTGAGTTCCAGCTGTGCCCAATCCCCACCTCGTCACTCAGCCCAGAGTGCCACATTCCTTGGACACCTCCAGGGCTGGGCACTCCAGCCTGGGCAGCCCCTTCCCATGAGTGACCTTTGTGTGAAGAAATTCCCTCATTCCCTCCTTCCCTCCTTCCTCAGAAGGATCCTGAGGGATTCGCTGTCAGGAGACGCGAGCGCGTGCAGCCACAAATCTGTGTCGGCAATTGAGGTCTGTCCTGTCCTCAGGATTTTTCCAAAAACCTGAATTCCTCCCAGGCAGTCGCAGCTATTTGTAGGTCTCCAGATCCAGAGGATGTTTCCTCCTGATGGATGGATGGATGCCCAGGCAGGGATGAGCAGTTCCAGCTGTGGAGGATGTGTGTGCAGCAGGTTGGTGCTCTCATCCTTCCCCAAGCCAAGCTGGGTCCTGGTTTTGGGAGCAGAGCCCACCAGTGTTAAAACTCCTCTCTCCAGGACAGAGTGGTCATATCCAGGCTTTCCATGGAAATAATTCCTCCAGTTGTCTTGGCTCCTGAGCTCGTTCAGGAGAGCACAAACTGGCTGGGCCAAATTCGGGCTGAGGGACCATTGTGAGCGTTCACCAAAACCACTTGAGGGGTCCAGCACCATTTCCTTGGCACACAAACAAGAACCAATTCCTCTGGGGGAAACCTTTTTGTAGAGATGAGATTTGGGTCAATCCTGCCTTTGCCTGCTGGAGAAAGTTTGCTTTTCCAGTGGTGCCATCCACACGGCTTCTAGCAGATAATTCCCAATACATCTTTTCAGATAAAATGATTCACTTCTGTTTTTGGGGTGGTTTTGTTTGTTTTGGTGGTGTTTTAATACCAGTTGAATCTCATTCATTCCAAAACTTTGACCAGAGGCTGAGCTGCCCCACTTTTCTTCACTTGGTTTAGTTGTTGCTGCTGGGAAGTAGAACTACTCCAAAGTGGAAAACTTGGAGTGTTGTTGCAGTATTTGTAGGGAGGAGCCACCATACGTGGTGCTGATGTTGCTACCAATGGGACAAGGCACATTTTCTTATGATTTGTGTGTCCGCAGCTTGGTTTGGGAAAACATTTTAAATCCTGTTTAAGGGTGAAATCCTGGTGTGTGCAATCAATGGCATCTCAAGTTGCTTCATTAGTGGGCTGAGCTGTGAAGGATGGTTTGATGTAAAAACGTATGGAGTTGTTTCCAAACAGAATAAAATCATTTAGGGCAACGTTTGATTGTAGTGGGATGGAAAATAAATTGTAGAAGGTAAAGCTAATTCTCAGTCCCACAATATCCTCCTGAGAAGGCTGGGATGTGGCTCCAACACCCGCTTTGGCCCAGGGAAGGAGACTCGTGTCCATTCGGAGCTCGATTGCTCCGCACGATTTTGGAGCAGCTCCTGGCACTGGGATTCTCCAGGCTGCTCCTGGACGTGCAGCGCTTTGCCACCGCCTGGGAAGCCAGGTTAGCTCAGGGACCCTTTGGCTCGGCTCCATCCCCCTGTGCTGTCCCCAGGGTGCCTTACACGGGCGGGCGGGCGGCCCGAGGCGCGGCTGGAGGAGGCGCTGCCCGCGCTCCTTCCAGCGGCTTCTCCCTGCTGCTTCCATCCCTCCCCGGCCGTTTGCTCCTCCAGGAGGACACCTGGAAGAGCCAGGAGGCTCAGTTCCAGTGTCCTGCTTGGTCACATCCATGGGGAGCTCTCCTTGGCCGTGGGAGGGAGTTGAGTCCTTCAGGACTGCGCTGAGGTGCTCCATCTCCCACTTCCTTGATTCTCCCTTTTGCTACACTAACGAGCTGCCACATTAATCACACTGCTAATTGGCAGGCAGGATCATCATGGATTATTAATCTGCCTCCCCACCCCATCTTCAGACCTGGTATTGTGAAGCTTTTAAGCGAATTCTTTCTCCAGTGCTTTTTCTCTTCAGGTGTTTTGTGTGCTCCTCTTCAGCCTCATTGTGTCGTAGAGATCCTGGAAGTTGCTGATGCTCTTTGCTGCATAAAAACCACTTAATAAAAGGCCTTTATTATTAAATAAAGATATTCCTGAGGTTCCAAGCAAGCTGCCTGCTGGTGAGAAGGACCTTGTGTAGGAGATGGGATTTTTTATAGCGTAAACAAGCCTTTGCTGAAGGGGGAAGTTGGTACATTTGGGGTTAAACACCCATTTTTTGGTTCAGCAGAACCACAGAGTGTTTCCCACGATGGAATTTTGTTGTCTGGC
Organism: Calcarius lapponicus; assembly: GCA_039654755.1. Lineage (NCBI taxonomy): Eukaryota > Metazoa > Chordata > Aves > Passeriformes > Fringillidae > Calcarius > Calcarius lapponicus. Next base: position 112,575,182 of record CM077462.1, read on the forward strand.
CCCCTCCCCCTGGGTGGGGCTGGTTGTGCTTCTGTCTTGCAGCAATGGGTTTATTTATTATTGCCTTGAGCTTAGGATGACAAGTCTTGGAAAACTGAGTTTGGAATGACAGCTTTTTTTCTTCTTGTTATTTCCCTTAACTTATTTTTTCTGGTAAGATATTTGAATTTTGCTCCTGGAAATGGTAGAAGCCTTTTATTTAAAAAAATAATTAAAAAAAAAAAAAAAAGAAGAGGCTTCTCGAGAGTTTAATAGTACACTTTGGGAGACTGTTTTTATTTAAGTTTTTTTTTTTTTTTTAATGGCTGATTTGATGCTATTCTCTGCCAAAGTTTAGAGGCTTTTTTTGTTGTTTATTTTTTTTTTTAATAATTTTTCCTGTTTAGCTTTTAGGGAAAGGAAACCGTGCGAGATTGTAAGAAATAAAAATGGCCTTCAGTATATTGCTTATATTGTGTATTTTTTACTTCTCCACTTGTGTGTTCCCTGATCCCAGAAGGGCCAGGATGAGACTTCTGATGAGAGTCATGAGCCCTGTAACCCAGGAGAGAAAAGGATTTATTTCCATGAGGTTACAGTGGAGGGGGCAGAGCCACCAGGGAGCTCTGCCAGCACTTAAAAAGATGCTTACAACTTTAAAACAGCTTTATTTTTTTTATATATCTATTTTTTTAAATCCTGAGATAGAGGAGGTGTTGGGAATTGCTCCCTTTCAGAGAACAGAGACATGGAAGGAGCTGGAGTTGCCAAGCTCCAGCTTTCTCAAGGAAATCTTTGGATTTAGCATGTACAGAGAAGCAAAATTACTCATCTGTTAATTTGGTATTCTGTATGTTCTGTGCCCTTAAATGTAATTGTTTTGAAAATAAAACTAACCTTGTTATGTGATGTTAAAAGCAGACTTCTGTGCAATGTTTTAATTTTTTTTTGTTTTTTTAAAGAAAATGTTTGTATATAATTAAATGGTTTAATGTGCTTTAATTGGCCTAAGGTAAAGAGTAGTCCTAGAATGTAAAACATATATAATTAGAATTTCTGATTTCACTGTGAGATCTCTGAACTCTTGGTTTTTTGGTTTTTGGTTTTTTGGTTTCTTTTTCTTTCTTGCAAAGTGGTTTTGTTTTGTTTACAAAACACTTTCTCTTTGATTTCTTTCCTGGTGTTGGTTTCAAGGCATTTGCTTCACTTCTGTTCCAATCTTGAACTCATGGTATAGTGACATCTGGTGACACTTGGCATTCTCAGTTCCACTGTGTAAAGTCAGACACTTTGAGCAAAACTGGCGGTGAAATGACAATTCTGTGTCTAGGGATTCACGCTTTTCGAATGAGGTGGTTATACAAATAGTTGCTGTGCAAAATGTTAGTAGTCTTCTTCAAGAAGAAAGCAAAATTTTCTAATCTCACTCGAGCAGTCTCTTCATTCATCATCTTCTTTTTTAAAGCACAGTGTCAAAGTGATGCTGCTTTACCTTGTATCTCTGAGAAAAAATGTTTTTTTAGATATCTGTGAAGTATTTTTGGGTTTTGTTGCTGTTGTATTTTTCTGCAGATTTTATATAAAATACCAGTTAATGAACTGCCTTTTTTCTGTTGTTTTTTTTTTAACTCTCTAAAATACATTTCAGACCAAAACCAAATGATATCATATAGCATTTGAAACCTGCCTTTTTCCTTGTCCCTTGGTTGTTTTTTTGGAAATAAGCCAAATGGGCATGTAGATAAGATCACTATAATGGATCCAGGTCTCTTTTGGTAAAGTGTTATTTAAAGGTCTGTTAAGATCTTATAAGACAATATAATGAAAAAAAAAAACCTTTACTGTAGTAGGAATATAGATTTAGAAGTGTTAATGAGATTAATACAGCTTAATTATATTGTAAGTTGCTACTGTCCTTAATGACAAGCTTTTTGTCATAGAAACGATGTATGATAAATTAATTTTGGTCTAGTGTATAGAATTATCATATTGCTATCAATCTTTGAAGTAAATCTGATGCAAAATTTTCATAGTTAGCATTGCTGGCCCTGTGTATACTGTTCTTTGTATACTGTATGCATTTTATTTTGCCTCCTGCATTAGTCTTCAAACTAAAACTCTTATTAGAGAGTATTTGGATACTTTCAGACTGTGTTTCTTGCAGTTTACATTCCTTTACCATGGCATTTTGTCCTGTCTCAAAGTATTGTATGGAAATGTTTCAAACTTCTGTACAAAGTTTCAATAAAAATAGAGAAAAAAAACCCAAAAAAAACCCCAAACGGACCAACCCACCAGAACAGAGAGTTTTGGAGTATTTTACTCTCAGTAAACCCTGTAGCTAAAGGTGATTCCTGCTTCTATTCCTGCTTATTCCAAAGGCAAAGCCAAACTGGGTTCTTTGAGACTGCAGGGAGAGCTCCAGGATCCCAGATCCTGAGTTTGGGCTCTGGCTTTGGGAGGTGGGGCTGGGCTGGGCTGGGCTCAGGGCACAAAACAGAGTGAACCCCCCCTTTGGCAGAGGAATCTGCTTGGGCATCGTGCACAATTCCTTTTTTTGTTGTTGTTTTATCTTTAAATATCCTGTTCAGCTGCTGCTTAAGCAGTTCTTGGGTGGGACCAGCACCTTCTTTCTGATTCTGGGGTTAAAACCTCAGCACATTCTGTGAGCAGAGCCCTGAATTCCCCACTTCCTTCTCCTCATCCCTCTCCCCCCCATAAGGGCATGATGAACTTCGGAAACGTGAATTCCTTGTCCAGTGTTGGTGCTTCGGCAAGGGGAGGGGCAGGCCTGGTGTTAAATTAGGGATTCACCTTCCTTCGCAGATGGAAGCTTGGCAAAAAATGTGGCAAGGCTCTAAAACCCAGAATTTCAGCTGCAGACAAAACAAACTAACCCAAATTTTTCATTTATTCTCTTTTGCTGATGTGATGTAAAAGAAAAATGGAAGTTTTGCTGTTGCTTGTTTCAAGGGGTGGATAAGAAACATTTTTTGAGAGGCAACTTTGGATTTGGGATGAAAAATAAGCATTTTCCTGCCTTACAAACTTGGTTTGGATTTGTGTTTTCCAGGAGGGAGCGTTTTCATGAGTTAACTATTAATTAACCAGTTCCATAATTAGTTTATTAGGTGTTTACCCAGTGAGCAGCTTTCCAGGTCAGTGATTCTCAAAGAGGTTCAAGCAGCCTCTTTGGCAGCAGCTGCTTCTGTTTGTGTTGGCCAAGCCTCATTCCCCAGTTTGCTGCTCTTTCTTTGGGGTTTTGGGTTCCCCTGGGTGTGGGGTTCTGGGCAGGATTGGTGTGGAAGATCCCACACAGGTGGTGGCAATGAGGCCTTTTCCTGCAGGGAATTCCCTTCCTGGGATGGGGCTGCCTCAGTTTCCCTGTGGATGTTCTGGTGCTGGGGAAGGGAAGGAGCCAGGAGGTTTCACCTCTGGCCCTTCTCACTTTAATCAGGTTGGACTCAGGGATTTGCTTTTTGGGCGTTTTGGGCTTTATTTTTGAGGTGTTGGTGGAGTGATGGAAGGTAATTGAGTTGATGATGGTTACAACCCTTTGTCAGCAGTGATTATTAATATTTACCTGACTCCTGTTGTGGGATAGTTTTGTGTATCCCAGGATTTATCTGGGATAAATTCTGAATTTGAGCAAGGGATTGGCAAGATTCCCTCTTCACTTGGTGAAAACATTGTGACTTCCACCTTAAACCTTCTTCTGCTCCAGAGCCAAGGATGCTTGTGTTCTACAAAAGCATGAGGATTTAAAAATTACGGTTGTGGTCCTCAAAAGGTGCTGTGGAGGGTTTTTTACTCACCATGTTCAGCTTTGTCTTTGTCCTGGGGCAGCAGTGAGGATGTGCAGGATGGGTGGAAGAGCTGCGTGTCCAGAGCCAGCTCTGATCCCTGAAAGTGCCTCTCCTGGAAGGGACAGATGGCTTAGAGCAGTCTGGGTGGGGCAAGAGACCCCTGGCAGCTGGGCTGGATGAGGAGTTGTGTGTCCAGCAGGGATTGTCCCTCTGGGCTGGGACCCCTCGAGGGCTGTGCCCAGTTCTGCTCCTGCAGGAGAGACCTGGAGGGGCTGGAGAGTGTGCAGGGCAGGGAATGGAGCTGGGAAGGGAATGGAGAGTTCCTGAGGGAGCTGGGAAGGGAATGGAGAGTTCCTGAGGGAGCTGGGAAGGGAATGGAGAGTTCCTGAGGGAGCTGGGAAGGGAATGGAGAGTTCCTGAGGGAGCTGGGAAGGGAATGGAGAGTTCCTGAGGGAGCTGGGCAGGGAATGGAGAGTTCCTGAGGGAGCTGGGAAGGGAATGGAGAGTTCCTGAGGGAGCTGGGAAGGGAATGGAGAGTTCCTGAGGGAGCTGGGAAGGGAATGGAGAGTTCCTGAGGGAGCTGGGAAGGGAATGGAGAGTTCCTGAGGGAGCTGGGCAGGGGCTGGAGAGTTCCTGAGGGAGCTGGGAAGGGAATGGAGAGTTCCTGAGGGAGCTGGGCAGGGGCTGAGCCTGGAGCAAAGGAGGCTCAGGGGCCCTTGTGGCTCTGCACAAGTCCCTGCCAGGAGGGCACAGCCAGGGGGGTCGGGCTCTGCTGCCAGGAACAGGGACAGGAGCAGAGGGAACGGCCTCAGGCTGGGCCAGGGCAGGCTCAGCTGGGCCAGCAGCAGGAATTTGCCCATGGAAAGGGAGCTCAGGCCTTGGCAGGGGCTGCCCAGGGAGCTTTGCAGTGCCCATCCCTGCAGGTGTCCCCTGGAGGTGGCACTGAGTGCTCTGGGCTGGGGACAAGGTGCCCGTGGGGCACAGCTGGCACTTGATGACCTTGGAAATCTTTTCCAACCCCAGGGATTTGGGGATTCTCTAATTCTGGGAAGTTGGCTGATTTTCCACTCCAGCTCTTTCCAGAGCTGGGACAGGGACCCCAGCTGACCATGGGGACATCCCAGCCCCTGTGTTGTGCCCAGTCTGTAAAACTGGGGAACAATGAGGAGCAAGGGGAGATATTCCCTCCATGTCTTTTTTTCTTTGGATTTCATTTTTTTTTTCCTTTCCACTCTTAATTAAGCTTAATGAGCATACAAAGTAAATTGATGAAATATATTCACTCCAAAAAGTCATGGCAGGAACACAACTTGGAGTTCCTGGGGAACTCTTTCTCAGCAAGTTCCTGATAAGGAGAAGTTTGCAGTGTTACCTTGAAGCCCTTATTAGAATGTGTTGAAGTTGGAAGAAGAGTTGAATTTTCTGGAGTTTCAGGGAAGGTGTTTAATGAATTCTGAGGTTTAATTGATTCTGGATTGATTCTGCCTGGAAAGTTGAGGACTCTCCATCCCTGGCAGTGCCCAAGGCCAGGCTGGACAGGGCTTGGAGCAGCCTGGCACAGTGGGAGGTGTCCCTGCCCATGGCTCTGGATGCTCCCTAAATCCCTTCCAACCCAAACATTTCTGTGATGTTGTGGCAAATTGTTACTTTAACTGTTTCTAGTAATAAACCATTGAAATTACCCTAAATCATGGAGGATTTGGTTGCTGTTTATTTCAGATTTAAAAAGCACCTTTTTATGCTTCTTTTTTTAATTTCTCCGGACTTTCAGCTCTCTAAAATGAAGTAAATTCAGTGTTGGGATTCATATTTTAATTTAACTGCGAGTTGGTATTTATAGAATACTTGTATTCCTTAGATTTTAGTTTAATTTCTTCTATAATCTCCTCTAATCTTAAAAGATTTGTTAAAAATTAAAAAAATCTGTCATAGAATTTAGATTCTTTGAAGAAGAAAGGTGGATTTCACCACCTTTCAGAAGAGTTCAGGCATCACTTTGAGTTTAAAAGTTGCTGCTTCCTCTGCATCCAGGCCCATGGGCTTCATATTCACATCTGGTTCTTTGCCTTACCCACCACCCAATGCTAATTAAAGTCTGGTTTGAGGATGGAGTCCTCATGTTAATTCAGAAGTAATTTTGATCACTTCTCCCGAGTTATTTTTTGTGATGTGGGTGCTGCAACTTCCTATTTTCCATTTCTGGAACGGCCTCTCCTGCTCCTGTGTTCACCCAGTGTGGGCTGGGAACATGGGAAGTTTGTCATGGTCAGGAGCACCAGGGCTTTCCCATTTGTCCTTCTTCTGTTTTGGGGAAATGGTTCTGTTGTAGATCCAGGAACCTCTCTCCCTGCATCCTGCTGGCCCTAAAATCATCCTGGGCTGGGGCTCCAAGAAAGGTGTGGGAATGTTGGGATGAGTCCAGAGGGGCTGGAGCCAGGCTGGGAGAGCTGGGGGTGCTCACGTGGAGAGGAGAAGCTGCAGGGAGAGCTCAGAGCCCCTGGCAGGGCCTGAAGGGCTCCAGGAGAGCTGCAGAGGGACTGGGGACAAGGCCTGCAGGGACAGCACCCAGGGAATGGCTGCCAGTGCCAGAGGGCAGGGCTGGGTGGGATCTTGGCAATGAGGAATTGTTCCCTGGCAGGGTGGGCAGGCCCTGGCACAGGGTGCCCAGAGCAGCTGGGGCTGCCCCTGCATCCCTGGCAGTGCCCAAGGCCAGGCTGGACCCTGGGGACAGTGGCAGGTGTCCCTGCCATGGCAGGAGTGGCTCTGAGTGATATTTGAGGTCCCTCCCAACCCAACCCAGTCTGGGATCCCTCCCCATCCCCGAGGTTTTCCCCATTCCCACTGCTCCATTTCCAGCTCCAGCCCAGCCCATTTTCCCCAGGGGTTCAGCCCAGCTCCCACATCTGCTGTTTCCTTGGAATGCTGCATTTATCTGGAATTTGACTTTTCCTGACTGCCCTGAGTGGTTGTTCCCAACCTGGGGCTGCTGCTCTGGGTTGTTGATGCTTTTACAGTAATTGCAGAGTATTTAATCATTTTCACTAATAATTTCTAATGTTTTATTAAGTAGTAAATGACAGCAAGGAAATGGTTTTCCCCTTTAGTTTTGCTGCTTGGAATTGCAGCTTCCTTCTAAAGATGGATTTTGCCTTCTTTGATTTCCACCTCAGTAAATAATCCCAGTCCAACCTTTTGTAACTGCTGAGCAACCAAAAAAAGACATAATTTTATCCTGCTGTTACTACATCGAAGGGATAATCAAGTAATTGGGATGGAGTTATTCCTGTTTATAATTTGGGATGTGCCCACTGACTTTAAATACTTCCTGTTGGACTGAGCAAGTGGCCAGAAGAACTTGAGAACTGCCCTAGCCCTAAAGCTACTGAGAATTTGGTGTTTGCTTCCTTTTCTCCCTCCAAAGACTCTCCTTGGAGGAGCTTTTGGTGGTTGACAAAGGTTTTTTTGTAGCCACTGCTGGATTTTCTATCCCTTGGACTTTTCTGGGGGAAAATGAGATGGAAAAAGGAGCAGTGGAGCTGAGTCCTTTCACACAGTTCTGCTTCCAGGCAGGTGGTTCCTCATTTTTTTGGAGGCATCAGCATTTCAAAGGCTTTATTTCCACATTTGGTTTGTCTCCAGGCTGCTCTCTGAGCTTCATGGCTGATGGTCGTGCCTGAAGCCACTTTGCCACCAGAGAATTCCCATTTTTTTCCCCCAGTTCCCTTTTATGTATACCCTTCCTGGTTGCCAGGTGAGTCCTGTGGGACTGACAGAACCCATGGGAGCATTTTTGTTCCCTCTGATGCACAACATCTCCTCAGGATGAGGTGCTTGGTGCTGCTTTTGGGGCATTTGGGGCTTTAATCCTGGGGGGAACGGATGGAGCACCCCCAGCTGTGCATGGAACAGCTTCTGCTCGTGGGTGGGATTGTGCTGAGCTGACAGACCTTGAGGAGAGAGGCCAGAATCACACAATTGTTGAGGTTGGAGAAGACCTTTAAGAAGATCCAATCCAACCATGGAGCAGCACCAGTGGTGTGCTCACCTTTAAACCAAATCCTCAGGGGCCACAACCCCACATTCCTGGGAGACCTGCAGGGATGGGCACTGCAAAGCTCCCTGGGCAGCCCCTGCCAAGGCCTGAGCTCCCTTTCCATGGGCAAATTCCTGCTGCTGGCCCAGCTGAGCCTGCCCTGGCCCAGCCTGAGGCCGTTCCCTCTGCTCCTGTCCCTGTTCCTGGCAGCAGAGCCCGACCCCCCCGGCTGTGCCCTCCTGGCAGGGACTTGTGCAGAGCCACAAGGGCCCCTGAGCCTCCTTTGCTCCAGGCTCAGCCCCTGCCCAGCTCCCTCAGGAACTCTCCATTCCCTTCCCAGCTCCCTCAGGAACTCTCCATTCCCTGCCCAGCTCCCTCAGGAACTCTCCATTCCCTTCCCAGCTCCCTCAGGAACTCTCCAGCCCCTTCCCAGCTCCCTCAGGAACTCTCCAGCCCCTTCCCAGCTCCCTCAGGAACTCTCCAGCCCCTGCCCAGCTCCCTCAGGAACTCTCCAGCCCCTTCCCAGCTCCTCAGGAACTCTCCAGCCCCTTCCCAGCTCCCTCAGGAACTCTCCATTCCCTTCCCAGCTCCCTCAGGAACTCTCCAGCCCCTTCCCAGCTCCTCAGGAACTCTCCATTCCCTTCCCAGCTCCCTCAGGAACTCTCCAGCCCCTTCCCAGCTCCGTTCTCTGCCCTGGACACTCTCCAGCCCCTCCAGGTCTCTCCTGCAGGAGCAGAACTGGGCACAGGTTTTGAGGTGGGGCCAACTGAGGACAAAGTGCTCAGGTTGTCCCCTCACCTGTGGCTGGTGGGACAGCTGGGGCTGCGTTTGCCTTGGTGGGAGCTGTGGAGATAACAGGTTTCTTCTGGGCAGCTCTAAAACATGTGGGGGTGGAGAATTTGGATCTGTAGACAAAAGTCCTTTGGTTCATTATTCCAGGAGCCCTCAGCCCTGGCTGTCCCTGTGTCTGTCCCTGTGTCTGTCCCTGTGTCTGTCCCTGTGTGCCGAGGTCAGAGCAGGCCCAGGCTCTGCTCCAGGCCCAGCAATGGCCCCAGAGCCACGGGCAGGGCCTGAGCCCAGCAATTCCCCTCACAGGAGGCACAACTGCTGCCCTGGGCAGGGACCGAGCTGGAGCAGAGCCCAGAGAGGGGCTGGAGTCTCCTCCTGGGACATTCCAGAGCCACCTGGACCCACCCTGTGCCCTCTGCTCTGGGTGACCCCGAGGTGGCTCCAGGGGAGCGCTGTGGGCCCTTCCAGCCTGACCCTCCCAGGATTCTTCACAGAATTCCCAGAATTCCCAGAATGACCAGGTTGGGAGAGACCTCCAAGACCATGGAGTCCAGCCCAGCCCCAAGAGCTCAACTGAACCCTGGCCCCCCAGTGCCACATCCAGGCTTTGTTCAACACACCCAGGGATGGGGACTCCACCACCTCCCCGGGCAGCCATTCCAGAACTTTCTCAGCCTTGCTGGAAATACCTTTTCCCTGCTCTCCAACCTGTATTTCCCTTGGTGCAGCTTGGGACTGCACCTTTGTAGAGCAAGGTGACAGCTTGTGAGGCACTGATGTGGCCCCAGGTCACTGCCAAGGCTGCCAGGGGTGAGAGCAGCTGGGAATGGCTCTGCTTTGCCCTGGGGTGTCCAGAGCTGGAATTCCAAACTGGGCTGTCCTGCTCTTGAGAGCTCTTCCTGGTCCCCTCTGCAGCAGCAGCTCCATTGTCTCCTCTTCCCTCCCCAGGGCTGTGGGACTGGAATTAGAGCTGGGCTGTAGGACTGGAATTAGTGCTGGGCCCTGGGACTGGAATTAGAGCTGGGCTGAGGAACTGGAATTAGAGCTGGGCTGTAGGACTGGAATTAGAGCTGGGCTGGGGGACTGGAATTAGAGCTGGGCTGAGGAACTGAAATTAGTGCTGGGCTCTGGGACTGGAATTAGAGCTGGGCTCTGGGACTGGAATTAGAGCTGGGCTGTTGAGGAAAAAATGTTGTGGCTCCTGAGCTGGGAGCCAGGCAGGCCCATTTCCTCTGTCCCCAAGTGGGCTGGCTCTGAGGCAAACCAAGGAACCTGTGTCTGTGGATCTCTTGGTTAGCAGAGTTCAGCTTATTTTTAGTTTGGGTGATGGCTTTAGGCAAGCCAGGGTAAACCATGGCAATTTTGGGAGAGGGAGAATGAGAGGGATTATAGTGACAAGCTTTCCAACCCAACAATTAGTTGATGTTTTCAGAGCGTGGCCACAAAGTGGGGAAGGTTGCAAATTTTACAATCCTGAATGTAGAAATCTGTGGCTTTCTTTTCTTGTTCTTTCTCTCTGGTTTTGTTTTTAAATACATGGGGCTCAAATCTTTGGCTTGGTTGTGTTCAGAAACTGCACCTCACGTTGGCCTTGCAGCACTCAGGGAATGTGCTGATCCCTGGGCATGTGGAAAAGAGACAAAAACCCTCTGTGTCGCTGGGGGGTGAGGGATGGAGGGCATGGAGTTTACCCAACAATATTTTATTGGATTTCATTGCAATCTGCATGGAGGTTAGCAAGGGTTTGTCGTTGCTCTCCACAGCTCCCTGAAATGAGGGTGTGGAAGGGCTGCCAGAGCTGCAGGAGCCTTTGGACAACCCTGCAGGGACAGAATGGGATTGCTGGGGTGTGTGCAGGGCCAGGAGCTGGATCAGAGATCCCTGTGGGTCCCTTCCAGCCCAGGATATCCCATGGTTCCCTAAATGTTACTCACATGCAGTGTACATAAGGATGGAAATGATATATATAATTTATAGATAATGGTGCTAATTGCTGTCTCTGTACCAAGCCATGGATTTGTGTTTTCCCCACACTGATCACTTGAAATACTAATGAACAACAACGGTGCAAGGACCCCAAAACTATTCCAAATCCATCATTTTCCTTTGCTAGGAATATTGATTTGTGCAAGGCTCAGACCAAGTGATTCCAGGTGAGTCAAATCCATGAACTCATCTTCTTTTTGCTGGGGCCTGAATTGGAAATGGCAGGAAATGTTCCTGGGGAATTGCCTGCTGTCACTGACATATTTTTTGAAAAATACTTTTGCTAAGATTTTTTTCCTTGAGAAGCTGGGAAGCTTCAGCTTCTCCGTGTTTTGTTACTTTAGAATGGGATTTAAAGAATTGTTTACTTAGGATGTGAATCGTTTTTACTTAATGATTAATCACAGGTCTAGCTGTGTCGAGACTTTAGTGAATCACAAGATTTTATTATTCATTCTTTTCTTTGCTAGCTTTTTGATGTTTCTTTGCTTTTTCTTTAGTATAGTCTTAGTATATCATTATAATATAATATAATATAATATAATATAATATAATATAATGTAATGTTATATTATATTATATATATTATATATAATAATATGTAATTATAATAATTATAATAATAAATTATATATTGTTATATGATATATAATAACTGTATATAATGTATAAATATACAATATTAATATATAGTACATAGTACATAGTATATATATTATATATTATATATTATATATTATATATTATATATTATATATTATATATCGTATATCGTATATCGTATATAATATATTATATATAATGTATAATGATGTATATTACTATAATGATATATCATATAATATAATATCTAATATAATATATTATGATAATACATATAAAATATTATTATTATTCTAATATAATACTATATTAATATATAGTATATATAATGATATATACTATATATTGTATAGTATGTATTTTATATATATTATATATAAAATATATATTAATATATAGTATAGATATAATGATATAATTTATATTAATATAAAATCATAAAATAATAAATCAGCCTTCTGAAACATAGAGTCAAGCTTCTCATCTCTTCCCTGGAGACCCTCAAACATATACTATAAAATGCTTCTTCCCTGGTCCTGGAGACCCTCAAACACCACCACAGCCTGCTCCTAAAAATTCTCTCCCTCAGTGCTTCCACTTTGTCTTCTTGGTTTGCAGCACCCCCTGTGAAAGTGCTGATCTCTCCAAGTGCAGCTGCCCTTTCCACCACACAAAGCACCCAGATTTCCAGGAATTCCTGACTTTTCTTTCTTTCTTTCGCAGCCTGAGACAGCAGCCGTGCTCAAGCGCACGGTGGAGGCTCTGATGGAGAGAGGAGCCATCGTGAGGAACCTGGAGAACCTGGGGGAGAGGTCCCTGCCCTACAAGATCACCAAGCACAAGGAGCGCCACAAGAGAGGGGGGTACGTGGTGACACCTCCTCCTTCAGTCCTGGAACGGGGACACCAGGAGCAGCTTTGGGTCTTCTGGGCATTTTTGGGTTGCAGGTGGGACCTGGGAGGGCTCTCAGCAAGGAGCTGGGTGGTTGTTGGGGGGTGTGTGTGTTCTGTGTGTTTTAATCTGAGTGCTGTCCATTTTGTGGTGGTTTTCAGTGGTGTTTGCACTGCAGAACTTTCCCCAACATAAACAATATTATTATTTTTTAAATGACTATTTTTAGGCTGTTTTCTGATAAAGCTCAGCCTAATCTCCTAGTTGGCAGAATGGGATCCTTTCCTCAAATGTTAATAATTAACATTAAAGTGCCCTGTAAGACTTGGTTGTGTTCCTGATACAGTTTTGGGGTTTGATAAAGTCCAGAATCATGGAATGGTTTGGGTTGGGAGAGATTTTAGCGATCATCCAGTGCCACCCCTGCCATGGCAGGGACACCTGCCACTGTCCCCAGGGTCCAGCCTGGCCTTGGGCACTGCCAGGGATGCAGGGGCAGCCCCAGCTGCTCTGGGCACCCTGTGCCAGGGCCTGCCCACCCTGCCAGGGAACAATTCCTCATTGCCAAGATCCCACCCAGCCCTGCCCTCTGGCACTGGCAGCCATTCCCTGGGTGCTGTCCCTGCAGGCCTTGTCCCCAGTCCCTCTGCAGCTCTCCTGGAGCCCTTCAGGCCCTGCCAGGGGCTCTGAGCTCTCCCTGCAGCTTCTCCTCTCCAGGTGAGCACCCCCAGCCCCTCACTTAAGGGTGTTTGAGGTAATCCCGTGTTTTATGGAAATACAAGAAATGGGAATTACCCCACAGTGCAGAGGGAGGTGCTGCAGCTCCCATCCCCTGCCCAGGGTGGTTTTGCTCCTTGAGGCCACCTCTGAAATGGCTGCTGCCTCTCCCAGGCCAGGGAGATGTTGCTAAACAACCCCCACTGCTGGGGCTGCCTAATCCTAATAACAATTAACAATTAATTAACAATTAACGAGCTGCTCCCGATCCTGCAGCCTGCAAGGGGAGCTTGGCCAGCCCTACTCTTCCTTGATGGGCTCTGGGGAAGCTCAGGGCACTCCAGAGCTGCAAAGTCCTCCTTGGATCATCTCTCCTGGGGTCATTCCTGGTTTCATTCCCTCGTCTGAGCTCCCTGTGGTGCTCCTGCCAAGTGGGAATGGTGAGAGCTGCCAGGGGAAGGGGGGATCTCCAGCACAATCCTGTTCCATCAGCTGGGGAAGAGGAACTTCAGGGAGACCTCAGAGCCCTTCCAGAACCTTGAGGGATGCTGTAACAAGGAGGAAAGGGGACTTTCTGCAAGCACAGGTAGTGACAGAGAGGGGAATGGCTTCCCAGTGCCAGAGGGCAGGGTTGGGTGGGACACTGGGGAGGATCCCTCCCTGTGGAGGTGATGAGGCCCTGGCACAGCTCCCCTGGAGAAATGGCTTCTCTTCATCTCTGCTCCAAAGTTCTGGAGATGTTCCTGACCTGTAGAAGTGCTGCCACCCAAGCCAGAAACTGTCATCCAGCCTGGGCACTTCAGCACCCAAAATCGCTGGAATGTCATCCCTGGGCCTCAGCTCCCCACTGGCACAAGGAGAGGGACACCAGCTCCTTGTTCTGCCCTTGGAAAAGGCTTTCATGTTTATAAAATGCTTCTGCTCTGACAGCAGGATGAGGTAATCACTAATTCTGTCCTGAGGCAGGAATTTCTCATCTCCCATGGGCATGCAACAGGATTTCATCCTGCATTGCAAAACTGGCAGGGTCAAGCCATGGTTTGGAAAAAAAACCCACATGGAGCAGGAGAGCAAAACAGGCCCAGGGACAATGGCAGTGCCTGAGGTGGAGTCAGGGATGGGTTGGGTTGGGAGGGACCTCAGGGCCCACCCAGTGCCACCCCTGCCATGGCAGGGACACCTCCCACTGTCCCCAGGGTCCAGCCTGGCCTGGGGCACTGCCAGGGATGCAGGGGCAGCCCCAGCTGCTCTGGGAATTCCATCCCAGCCCTGCCCACCCTCATGGGGAGGAAATTGTTCTTAATATCTGACCTAAACCTATAATTTTTCAGTTTGAGACCATTCCCTGGGTGCTGTCCCTGCATCCCCTGGCAATTGTCTCTCTGCAGCTTTCCTGGGGCTCCTTCAGGCCCTGCAAGGCCACCCTGAGCTCAGCCCAAAGCTTCTCCTGTGCAGGTGAACAATGCCAGCTGTGCCAGCCTTTCCTGCCAGCAGAGCTGCTCCATCCCTCTGCTCATCCTGGAGCCTCCTCTGGGCTCTCTGCAGCCGCTCCAGCTCCTCCCTGTGCTGGGGCAGCTCTGCAGGTGGGGAATCACCTCAGGATGGGCACAATCCCAATCCCCATCCCCATCCCAACTCCAATCCCACTCCCAGCCCCACTCCCAACCCCAACCCCAATCCCAGTCCCTCTCCTGATCCCCGCTGGGGCTCTGGGATGGAGCAGATCCATCTCTCCCCCCCAGCCCTTCCAAATCCTCCCGGAGAGCTTTGAGCAAACCCCTCCTGCCTGCAGGGCCCCCAGAGCAGGTGGATTTTATGTGCTGAGTAAAACAAGGCTTTAGTGACCAGTAATTGCAACCTTCAGGCAGGAAACCACCAGATCAAAGCCTCCTCCTCCTCCCAGGTCAGATGTCCCCAGATATTTCTCACTCCCTGTTCCTGCCCTCCCTGGATGTGACAGGATCCAGATCTCTGGTTTGCTGGGAGGAACAGGATGGAGGGAGGTGCTGCAGGACAAGGTTTGGGTGCCTCTCTTTGGGATCTCACACCCAGAGCTGGCACTGGCAGCACTGGGAATTCCACAGGATTGCATTCCTGGAGGTTTTCCTGTGGAATTTTGCAGCTCCATGGACAGGCAGGGTGGGTTCCTGCTGGACCATACAGTATTTTATACTGGAAAATAAAACATTCAGGAAATCAAATATTAACCATCAATAGGAAGTGATAAGTCAGTTTTGGAGCCACCTTATAAAATCAGCCAGTTCTACTTTACAGCAGCGGTAAAAAAAAAAAAAAATATATATATATATATATATATATATATATATATATATATATAATTTTTTTTTCAATAGGACAAAGTTAAAAAGAAAATAAACAACTTTTCCCAACACCTCCCTAAGCTCCTGGACTTTCCATGAAATCCTGGATTCTTTTTTTCCCTCCAAGCCAATTTCCAATTCTCCTGTGTCCCTTCTGGAGCAGGTTGGTGTGGAGTGGGATAATCCAGAATATTCCACCTTTCCTTAGTCTTGGTTTATTCTGAATTAATTTAAGGCTTCTGTGAGAATTCACAGAAGTGTCTGGGGGGAGCATCTTGAATCTTCCAAAGCTTTTAATTTTTTGCTTGTTTTAGGTTTTTAATATTTTTTAAGTTTATTTTTTTTACATTTTCCTGACTCTTAGAGCTTGAACTGATTTATTTTCCTATAGCATGTAGTTAGTTGGAGATTTGGGATGGCCACTCAATCCATGATTTCCTTGGACCTCCTGGCTGGTGAATTATAATAATATAATAATATATTATAATCTAATCTAATGATATAAAAATGAATGGAATGGGGCTTGGACTCAGCTGGGCTGCTGGAAGCTTCCCTGCCCATGGAATGATCTTGAACTTCCCCCCCAACCCAAACCATTCCCTGATTTTCAGGGCAAAGCTTGTGCAGGTTTTGGTGGGGATTTTAGAGATAGGGAAAGAGTTGAAGTAGAAAATACAAATTGATAAATCAGCAGGAGGGATGGTTTGTCCTTAAAAAAGGGGTTTTTTTCCCCTTTTCTCCCTTTTTTTTTTCTAGGGCACTCTGGAGTGCTCCAGCACCATCTGGGATTTTGGGGATATAAAGTGAATACAGACATGTTACAAACTGAACAATATCCAGGAGACTTCCCAGAGAAAAGGAATTTTCTGGCAATTGCAATTTGTGTAAAGCAGATTTCTCCAAGCCTGCCAAGGGGGACTGTGGCCCTGAGCTGTCACTGGCAGGAGAAGTGACTCTCCTGAAGCCCTCAGGTCCTACAAACAATGGGATCATCCTACAAACAACGGGGTTATTCCCTCTCAGGAGATCCAGCTTGTTAAAAGAAAATACTTATTTAAGGAGTAAAAATCTACTATTTAAGGAGAATACTCTATTTAAGGAAAAACTTTATTTAGGGAAGGGTTATTATTTGAGGAGGCAAAGGAGAGGCGTGTACATCTTAGGGGTTGATGATCATTGGTTTTTAATTTATTGATTAGGTTATATATTTTTATAGTAGTGTTAATAAGTTTATGCATATTCTGTAATTTAAACATTTTATTTGTTAAGCTAAACATCAACTCTTTTTCATTCTTTTAGCTTACATTTTATTTTCTCACGTCTCTCTGACTCTTTCTTATTACACTTAGTTAGGCTTAAGGACACAGTATTTTCGCAGGTGTAAAAACTTAGATTAGAAGGCTAAACACAGTATTTTTCTAGTTTTAATAATTAGCATTCCCACACCAGCTCATTGAGCTGGATGTTAAATTTAGGTTTTTCTCTGAAATGCATCTCTTTGGGCATCCTCCTCCTTTTGTTTTATTTTTGTTTTGGAAGACCTAATATTGACAGGTTTTACCTGTAGGTCATTATGAAAATTTGGTCATTATGAAACTATGAAATGAGTTTTGGGAATTGTGTGGATTCATTAAAGAATCAAACTTTTCAATCCCTGATTTACTGATCTTTAAACTGAATTAGCCACTCATTCACGTTTGTTTTATTCATGGTGGAACACAAATATTTTGGTTTTTAAGTATTTCAGAGAATGATTTGAAATTGTAACAATTCATCTTGTGGCTGGATAAAATGTGCCAAGGTTCCAGGTATGGAAATTTAGGTGAGACTTTGAGCCTGGCTTGCCCAGAATGTGCAAAACCAGGGGAAGAATGTATTTAAATAAAAACTCCCAACCTTTCTCTCCTGCTGGGCCACAGATTTGTGCCGAGCATTTCTTTTACTCGCCACTCCTTGTTATTAATGAGCTGCATTTTAATTGCTTTTAAGGTGCTCGGTGGTTTTTTTTTGTCCCAGAGGTGTTTCTGGCTGGCACAAACAAAACCAAACTGATTTAAAATCGGTGTGTGTCAGCCTTTGAATGGAAGGAATGTTGAAGCCAGGCTCTGAGATGCTCCAGGAGCTCTGAATCCCTCTCCAGGCTGGGGCTGGCTGAGCAGATTTGCTCAGGGCTGAGCTGGAGCAGATTCCACCTGGTTATAAAGTGATTGCAGCACCCTGGGGGTGGCACTTTGTGGTTCTCTGTTTGCTCTGGCCCTGCCCCAGCCCCACCCTTGTGCCTCTCCAGGGCTCAGGGGGTGTTTGGGGTCAGCTTTAGGCTGGGGGCTTTGACTTTGGACATGATCCAAAGGCAGCTCCAAAACAACCAGGAAAAACCAAAACAGGATCCACACATTCCTCTGGGGAGGTGGCGGCTCCAAGGATTTGCAGGTCAGGGATCTGTGATGCTGCAGGAGCTGGGATGGGGGATTGAGGTGGACCTTGGAATTCTGGGGGTGGGGATTTCAGAGTTTTTGGTGGTTTTTAGCCCCACTCCAGTGTTGTTTCCATTCTTAACTCTTAAAGGTGATGGAGCTCAGCCTGCTCAGGGTCTGGGGACTGATGGAGCTCCAGGGCCTTCCCTTCTCTTGGTTTGGGGATGTGTGGGATTCCCTCTGATCAATCTGCCCGGGACACAGGAATGTTTCACACCTTTCTCACCACATTTTCATCATTTCATTCACTTTATTTTATTGAGTTGCACATTTATGTCTGTGGAAGTGCCCAAGGCCAGGCTGGACCCTGGGGCTGGAGCAGCCTGGGACAGTGGGAGGTGTCCCTGCCATGGCAGGGGTGGCACTGGGTGGGTTGAAATTCCCTTCCAACCCAATCATTCCATGACTTATGACTTCTCCAGCAAAACTCTGATTATTCATAACAATTTCCATGTTCTATTTGCCAGTTTTTCGTTGCCTTGTTGTTTCTTTTTCTTCTTGCTTTCAAATTTGATTTTGAAAAGACGGCAATTTTCTTTTGTTATTTGCTTGCTTTGCCTCTTCATCTTTTTGTTTTGCTCTTCACTCACAGTTGTCTCCTCAGCCCCTGTGCTCTCTGAAATAGCAAACCCAGGGCTTGCTTTTGTTCTTGCTGAGCTGCATTTTGGGAATTTAGCAGGAATTATCACCCAGGAATGGCATTTGGGGTGTTCTTCAGGAATTATCACCCAGGAATTACATTTTGGGGAGTTTATTAGGAATTATCACCCAGGGACTGCATTTGGGGGGTTTATTAGGAATTCTCATCCAGGAATTGCATTTTGAGGATTTCATCAGGAATTATCATCCAATTTGGGGTGTTCATCCTGAATCATTACCCAGGAATTGCAATTGGAGAACTGATCAGGAATTATCATCCAAAAATTGCATTTTGGGTAGTTCATCAGTAATTCTCATCCAAAAATTGCATTTTGTGGAGTTGATCAGGAATTATCACCCAGGAATTGCATTTTGGGGAGTTGATCAGGAATTGTATTTGGGGAGTTTATCAAGAATTATCATCCAGTTTGGGGTGTTCATCAGGAATTGTCATCCAGAAATTGCATTTTGGGGAGTTTATCAGGAATTATCACCCAGGAATTACATTTTGGGGGGTTTATTAGGAATTATCACCCAGGGACTGCATTTGGGGGGTTTATTAGGAATTATCATCCAGGAATTGCATTTTAGGGAGTTGATCAGGAATTGAATTTTGGGAGTTGATCAGGAATTCTCATCCAAAAAATGCATTTTGGGGAGTTCATCAGAAATTCTCATCCAGGAATTGCATTTTGAGGATTTGATCAGGAATTATCATCCAGTTTGGGGTGTTCATCCTGAATCATTACCCAGGAATTGCAATTGGAGAACTGATCAGGAATTATCATCCAAAAATTGCATTTTGGAGAGTTCATCAGTAATTCTCATCCAAAAATTGCATTTTGGGGAGTTGATCAGGAATTATCATCCAGGAGTTACATTTGGGAGTTTATCAAGAATTATCACCCAGGAATTGCATTTGTGGAGTTGATCAGGAATTATCATGCAGGAATTAGATTTTGGGGAGTTGATGAGGAATTATCATCCAAAAATTGCATTTTGGGAATTGATCAGGAATTGCATTTGGGGAACTCATCAGGAATTCTCAGCCAGGAATTTCTGAGTTCATCGGGAATTCTCAGCCAGGAATTGCATTTAGGGGAGTTCATCAGTAATTCTTATCCAGAAATTACATTTTGGGGAATTCATCAGTAACTATCATCCAAAAATGGCAATTTGGGGAGTTCATCAGTAATTATCATCCAAAATTTGCATTTTAGGGAGTTCATCAGGAATTCTCACCCAGGAATTGCATTTGGGGAGTTGATCAGGAATTCTCATCCAGGAATTTCTGAGTTGATCAGGAATTCTCACCCAGGAACTGCATTTTGGGGAGTTGATCAGGAATTCTCACCCAGGAATTGCATTTTGGGAGTTGATCAGGAATTCTCACCCAGGAACTGCATTTTTTGGGGAGTTGATCAGGAATTCTCAGCCAGGAATTTCTGAGTTGATCAGGAATTCTCAGCCAGGAATTGCATTTTGGGGAGTTGATCAGGAATTCTCAGCCAGGAATTGCATTTTGGGGAATTCACCTTCACACGTGCCTGGGGGATTTCTGCAGGAGGTGAATTCCAGGGTCCCTGAGGATCAAGGGACACACAACAGCATCCAGGGGGTCAGGAGGCAGAAATTCCAAAATTTGCCAAAGCCCCTGCCCAGGAAAGGCTCTCGTTTCCAGAGCCTACACCAGCAGGAATGGATGGTTACTGAGAGGAATAATTCAATAATTCCATGGAATCATGGAATGGGTGGAGCTGGAAGGGATCCTGAAGATCATTCCATTCCAGCCCAACACCTTCCACTCTCCCAGCTGCTCCCAGCCCCATCCAAGCTCACATTTCCAGGCATGAGGAATCCACAACCTCTCTGGACACCCCCTTTTCTTTTTTTACTCCCATGGAAACATTTCCATGTAAATTTTCTTACATGTTCAGGCTCTGCCTCTCGCCACAGAGCAGCTGAGCTTTGGAAGTTGCACAATTCATTTTTAAACCTCCAGCTTGTGGCAGGATGAAATTTTCCACGTGGATGGAGAGGTTGAAGTGCCCTCTGATCATCCCCACCGCCTGGGTACAATTTGATTGCCTTGATTTGTGAGAGTGAAATAATGGTTGCCTGTCAGAAATGTTCTCTGGAGCGCTCACAGGTTTGAACAACCCTCTCCCCACCCTTTGTTGAACCCAAATTGTGCAGAGTTCATATTTCTTCTTTATTCTCCAAACGTGTTTGGCCTCGCTCAAGTCGAGCCTCTTGATGCCTTTCATGGCTCTTGAAGACCAAAGAGGGCAAAACAAAAACACATGAAAGGAGCTTCATTAATCTTAAAAAGGAGCTTTTTTTCCTTACTTAACACCCCCCCAAAATAAATATAAACTTAATGCCCAACCCAGCTTTTTGTTGCTGTTTGGATTTTAGAACATCTTGAGTTGTTTGGGCAAAAAAGGTGTCCTGGCTGTGCAGTGCACTTGGAGGAGAACAAAGGCAGCTGGAACATTTGTGGATTTAGGCACATTTGGAGTATTTTCTGCTCAGCTGATTGTCTTCTTCCACTAGATGGGGCTTTCTTCATTGATGAGTTGAACCATTACTTTTCCCCATGTAAATATGGATGTGCCCCAAGGATCAAAGCCCTGAAATGTTTGGGATGTTTTCTCCCTTCCACCTGAGCTGTGGAAGTGCCCTTTGGAATTTTGGTGCTTTTTAGAGGCCCTGAGCAGGGCTGGTGATGTGGAGGCATCAGAATCCACCAAATCCTGTGGCACCCTTGTGCAAGCTCCTTGACTGAGCGTGGTAGCCACTGGGCCTGGTGGGCTGGCAACCAGCCACCATCTGGGGGGCTTGACTTTCATTTTAATTTATTTTGTTCTTAATGATCTTTAAATTAATGAAACATCTTTCCATGGTTCAATCAGCTGAGCACCAGGTGCCTGTGGATGGAATTTGGGAGGTGCCATTCCTGGGGCTGTGGGTGTATCTCCCCCCAAGCTCTCTGTGGATCATTCCCATCATTGCTGTGGCTCAGTTTTGGTCACTAAAGTCCAACTTTTGGGTTGGATCTGGTCCTTCCCAGATTTTCAAGGAACTTCCACTGCCATATTTGTAAAAGCTAAAGGCAACACTTGTCCTGCTCCTTCTGACAAACCACGAGCTTGCCCTGCTGAGGAGGGGCAAAGCAAATTCCCCCATTTCCATGGTCCCAAAAATGAACATTCAGGTAGCAAAAAAAAAAAAATTATTTTTGTGGAATTACCTTAATGAGGATAATGTGGAGCTCCTCCTGCTCCTGCTGTGGTTTCCTCCAGGTGTTTTCTGCTCCTTTCACCTCTGCTGTTCCTCAGAACATTTTCTTTCCTTTGGATCTTCCACCTCCACACAAGGGAGACGTTTTGGGGTCAAAACCTTGGGACCCCACAGCCTCTTCCAAGGCCACCACATCTTCACTGTTCCTCTTGGCCCAGAGCTGTATTCCAGGAGGATTTCAAAGGGAATTTTCATCCAGGATCCTTGAAGTCCTACCCTGGCCACCTGAAAGCAACAGATTTGAGCATCCTTGGGACTCAAGGTTCAAACAATTTCTGGCTTGAATTTGGTAAATTTGAGAAATGAAACCTGGCTCTTTTTTTGGTCCTCTTTTTTTTAATTTCCCTCATATCCAAAGGCACATCCTCCTTTATTTGAGACCATCTTACATTTTTTTTTTTTTTTGGAGTTAATGCATTGTTTTAATGTGTTCCAGTCTGCTCCCCTGCATTTAAATCATCCTTGTGTTTGCAGTCAAGCAGGAGGACAAAAATAACTGTGGGCTCATGGTGAATCAGTGGAATTTTCCTGCATTTCTCCCCTGGTGACTCCTAGAGAGCACAAATGCTTTTTGCATTTCTCTTTGCAAGAACGAGGTGCTTTCCCTGCTGCATTCCTGTATTTTTCCCTGGCTTTGTCTCGCTGGGATTTGGGGTTGTTTACTCCACAAACAGCCGAGTGTGGGGTCACAGATCACTGCCTGCAACGAAGGTTTGAGGCTTTCAAAACCCCCCTGGCCTCCTGGCAGCTGATTTCAGTGTGGAGATTTGAGGGGAAGGGGTTCAGATCTCCTCAGGGATGTCATTGTCCATTGTGCTGCTCATTGTTTTTTCCAGCCCTTCTTTCTTTCCTGAAGAAATCCAATTTTTTTTTTTTTTTTTTTTTTTTTTTTTTTACGTTGCTTCTCTCTCCCTCCTCTTTCTCTCCCTTTGTTTTGTTGTGGCAGAGGGAAGCAATCTTGCTCACGTTGGAGAGAGGTGGTTGTTTTTGAAACCCCACGTTTTTCCCAGCGCCTGCAATTTTGATAAAATACCTTTTCCTGAGAGGAGTCAGAAAGATCTGCTGGAACAGCTCATCCTCCCTTCCCCCCCTGCTCTCCTTGGCTTATCAACAGTGCGTCAGTGGAAATTTCCACCCTTTGCTAATGGCAGAGAAAGCACAAAGTTGCAAAGCAGCCTTTGGAGGGGGAAAAAAAAAACCCAACAAAACAAACCAAAAAACAACCCTCTTGCCGTTTTAGGAGCACAATGGAAAGCAGCAGATGAGAGCTGGGCAGAAATGGGATGGATTGAGGATGCAGGGCAGTGGGGTCAGGGGAGAGGGGCAGGAATCAGCAGCTGGAATTTGGAATTGCTGCCCCCACCCTCCCTGCTGCCAGGTGAGAGGATTTGGGAAGCTGCTTCCCCAGGAGCACAGCTCAGGTGGCATCTGCTGCATTCACCAGTGGCTGCACCGGAGAGTCAGTCCCACATTCCCGGATTTCAGGGGTGGATCCTGCTGGGCTGCACTTGCACAGAACTGGCCAGGCTGGGAAATGGTTCCTGTCCCTGAACTGCAGCCCTGCTGCCATCTCTGGAGCCCACAGAGCAGTGAGCAGCTGAGCTGCCCAAAAGCCAAATTTTGTTGCTGTGGGGATTTGTGAGGAGGAGGAGGGGGCCCAGCAGAATTCCCCCAAATCCCTGGGACCATCCCTGGTCCAATTCCTGCAGCTCAGGCACCCTGGAATGCTGGGCTGGCACTGCTGCCTTGGCTCCAGGGACACCTGGGCACAGCCCATTCCAGCTGGGCACCTCTCCTGCCTCAGGATTTGGGGTTTCATGTGGGGTTTTTACCATCCTACCCCTCCCCTGTGGAATTCTGGACTTTCTGGGAAGGGTTTGGGGATGACTTGAGGCTGTGACGTGGCTGCTCTGTGAGATCAGGGTGGTGGCTGAGGAAAAGTGCTGTTCCCGTGTTTTCCAGGGGTGGATTCTGCAATCCAGCAGCGCCGCCTGAGTCACTCCTGGCCCCATGGGGCTCTTGGGGTGCAATATTTGGGATGTGATGCAAAAAAATGACCCCAGTGCAGCCTGAAGGGCACGAGCAGGGCTTGTTCACAGCCCCACCTCCTTCAGATCCTGGGGATTTTCCCTCCAGGATCACCTTTGTGAACATGGGATGCTCCTGCCACAGCTGGCTTAGGAAGAATCCAAAATTCCTGCAGAGCAAAGTCCTCTCTGTCAGGGGCAGTTTTGGGATGAAATTGGGATGTCTGATCCTGCTTGGACAACGTGTCTTCATTTAAGGGATGCCACTTTTGGGTTCTGTGGTGCTCCATGGGGAGGTGAGCTGGGAGAATTGGGGGATTCTGGAATGGTTGGAAGGGACCAAAAAACCCATCCATGGAATGGTTTGGGTTGGAAGGGACCTCAAAACCCACCCATGGAATGGTTTGGGTTGGAAGGGACCAAAAAACCCATCCATGGAATGGTTTGGGTTGGAAGGGACCTCAAAACCCACCCATGTCCCATTCTCTAACTTATTCAAAACTTCAAAAATCCCCATAAATCTCCTTGGGTCAGCACTGCTGGACAGAGCTCCAGGAGTGTTGGGACAACATTCCCAGGAAAAAACTGGGAATTTGGGGGCTCTGGGCAGGGCCTGGATGATCCTGTGGGACATCTTCCAGCTCAGGATATTCCATGATTCCACCAGAGTTCAACTGAACTTCTCATCATTGAAATCAAGCTAACCCTGAGCTTTTGTTTCAAACAATCCAGGTACCAAAATGCAAGAAAAACCTTGAGAATTCTTATTTAAAAAAAAACCCACAGGAACAGAAAAAACTTGGGAATTCCCATTTAAAAAAACCCCACAGGAGCAGAAAAACTTAGGAATCCTCATTAAAAAAAAAAAAAAAAACAAAAACAAACTGCACAGGAGCAGAAAAAATTTAGAAATTCTCATTTAAGAAACCCCCCAGAAGAATTCCTTGAATTGCAGCCCAGGTATTTTGGTGGGGTTTGTCCCAGCCAGGTATTTTGGTGGATTTTGTCCCAGCCCAGGAATTTTGGTGGGGTTTGTCCCAGCCCAGGTATTTTGGTTAATTTGGTCCCAAACCAGGTATTTTGGCTGATTTTGTCCCAGCCTAGGGATTTTGGTGGATTTGATTCAGATATTTTGGTTAATTTTATTCCAGCCCAGGAATTTTGATGGATTTTGTCCCAGCCCAGGTATTTTGATTAATTTTGTCCCAGCCCAGGTATTTTGGTTGATTTTGTCCCAGCCCAGGTATTTTGGTGGATTTGACTCAGATATTTTGGTTAATTTTATTCCAGCCCAGGTATTTTGGTGGGGTTTGTCCCAGCCCAGGTATTTTGGTTAATTTTTTTCCAGGTATTTTGGTTGATTTTGTCCAGCCCAGGTATTTTGATGGATTTTGTCCAGCCCAGGTATTTTGGTGGATGTGGTCCCAGCCCAGGGATTTTGGCTGATTTTGTCCCAGCCCAGGGATTTTGGTTAATTTTTTTTCCAGGTATTTTGGCTGATTTTGTTCCAGCCCAGGTATTTTGGTTAATTTTGTCCAGCTCAGGTATTTTGGTTAATTTTTCCAGGTATTTTGGTGGATTTTGTCCAGACCAGGTATTTTGGTTAGTTTTGTTCCAGCCCAGGTATTTTGGTGGACGTGGTCCCAGCCCAGGGATTTTGGCTGACTTTGTCCCAGCCCAGTATTTTGGTGGATTCATTTGCTGTGTTTCTCATTGCAGGTATTTCCTGATAGACCTGGAGGCTCCCCCTTCCCTGGTGTCCCCCATGATGGATCACCTGGGCCGGGACATCGATGTCATCAGAAGAGCTTTCCTCAGACACCCCCTGGCCAAGGCAGAGGAGTGCAGTGGCTTCCTCCCCAGCCAGCCCTGAGCAGAAACTCCTCTCTGCCAAGAAAAACTAAAAATCCCAAACGTTTGAAACCTTTTTTAACCCATTTTTTATTGCTGCTGTGGAGAAGATTTGTGATAACTCCATCACAAAAAGAAAAAAAAAAATCACTTTTGGCCCTGGGATGTGTGTGGTCTGTCCCAGGATCTTCATTACTGTAACAATTGAGGTTTCTTTTTGTTTAGAATAATTGGAATAGTTTGAATCTGGGTGCTTATCTTGCTTGTTTGACAACTCTGCAAATTGATTTGCTTTTCTCTCAGAGCATTACATTGATAACGGAGATTTCTCCAGCAGCAGGATGCTATAAATAGCATTTTTTCCAGAGATTACTCCAGGATATGGATATTTACACGAGAGATTAAGAAGTCTGCAGTGGAAATATAGAAATCTAGGATGTGATTTGGTGGGGGCCTTTGTTTTGGGGGGAAATAAAAGGCAATAAAAGTGTGGTTAAAAGTAAACCTGAGCCTTTTTTTTTAATTAAGTATTAAAAAAAATCCCAAAACTTTCGCTGCCAAAAGCCCACCTCAGGGTCCTCAAGGTAAACAATGTTCAAAGCACAGGCAAAAATTCCTTTTTAGGTAGGGCAGAAAATTCCAGGCGGGAATTAGAGACTCCCCAAGCTTTTGCAGAAGCAGGAGAATCAAAGAGGTTTCATTTTGCCATCAAGTGGACATTTCAAACTGGCCCAAAACACCAGAATAAAGTGTTCATGTGTCTTTTCTGCCCTTCTTTTGTTGAAAACAGGAGGAAAATCAGTGATATGATTGTTACATATAGAGACCTCCTGCTCTCTGATGTAAATCCAGTGGTTGGATCATTCCTAGGGGGGGTTTGTGCTCTTTTATTTTCCCCTTAGATGTGGAATTTTGAAAAGGAAAAGAAACCAGTTCTTCTGAGTATCTTAATTTTTAAAAATGCATCAGGAAAAGAATAACATTTTCTTTTCCCCTACATCTTCCTTAAGAGTTATGCATGTCTGGATTTGTGGGTTTTATTTGTTTGGGGATATTTTCATAATTTTTTTTAAAAAATTTAAATTTGATTTTCTTTTTTTCTTTTAATTCTCTTTTTTTTTAATTTGATTTTTTTTCTTTTTTTTTGTTTTTCTTTTTTTTTTTCTGGAAAAAATCTTTGGAAGAACAGAGGGAATACACTACACACTCCCTGAAGCTGAACCTGTATGAGAGGTGCTTTAATTGCTGTGGTTGCTGCCTGCTCCAGGCAGAGCTTTCCTTTTCCAGGATTTTTCCCTGTGGGACAGACCTGGCTCCCAGCCAGGGATGAGCTCAGCCAGGAGGAGCCCTGGATTTGGGAATCTGTCCCCAGGTTTGGCTCCCTGAGCAGCCCTTCCTGCTGAAAATGCACATTTTGGGTGTAGAAAGTGCCACCTGCAAGAATGTGGCTTCTTTAGGGGTTTCTCTGAAGGTTTTCTTAATCACAAAGGGGACAGAAAGTTTGGGGTTTAAAGGGATTTTGCCTCAGACCTGGAATTTGGATTGAAGGGGAATAACTGAGATTTCCAACTCCACTCCATGAAACTCAGCAGAGGCTGCAAATGTAAAAATGTTGCTCATTTGTCCTTTTCCCGTTTCTTGGTGTAGTTTTACATTTTCCATTTAATTTGTCCAGGTTTCAAGGTTGATCCCCAAATCCCTGGGCTGGCCCAGCCCTGCCAGCCCATGCAGTGCCAGCTGTGCCCACCTTGTCCCCAGCCCAGAGCACTCAGTGCCACCTCCAGGGGACACCTGCAGGGATGGGCACTGCAAAGCTCCCTGGGCAGGGGCCTGGGGTGGGGGTCCCAGTCGTTGGTTTCTCTGTGTCAGGATTGAAGGCACTTGAGATGGGTGTTTCATGTTCACACTCAGGTGTTTGTTATTTGTTATCAGTAAAACAGTCTCACTGCTGTGAGTTCTGCAGCTTTTCATCAGAAGGCACAAAATGGCCAACAGTCTCTTGTTACAAGGACTTTTAAGACTGAACTATCCAATGAAGAACTGACACCTGGATTATTTTCCCTTTTAACCCAATAACTGATCCCACAGAGCTGCAATGGGGACTTTTCTGCCCAATTACAAAATGCCACCCAAACCCATGGAGAAGAAGGAAGAAGAAGCATGAGGGAGAAACCCAGAACAACACCCTGTGTCCCCATCTTGCTTCCATCCACAACACACTAATAACCCCAAAACCTCAATTTCTCACCAAGTGACACACCTACACTGCTCTCTATAATCTATTTCACACTTTTGTGGATTCCAGTCTATTCTGGAGTTTAAGAAAACTTTCTCCATGGGTGAGGGTCAGAGTCAGTGCACCCCAGAGCAGACACAGAAATATTCCAGTGCCCTGGGTTTCCACAGCAGGAACTCTCCTGCCAAATTGTCTGGGTTTTTCTTTTTAAATTTACCCCAATAACTTCTTTGAGCTACTGGACACCAAAGCAGAATTAATAAGAAGAACTCATTTCCTCCCGAGAAAAGATTCTGTCGCATTCTACATTAACATGGGGCTAGTTTTCAGTGGAGGATTGCAGATTTTTTATATTTATTTTTAAATTCAACTCTTCGAAATTCAACAAGATTCTCAATGATTATACAAGTAAAAGTCTCACCAAGTCCACAGTACCCTTCAATATGATAAGGCTTGAAAATTGCTACATTCCAATAATTTCTTATGATGATCTGCCTGTCTGAAATGATTTCTCTGTATGGGAACACTGGTGGCTCAGACTCCTCAATTCAATGGAGTCTCTTTTTAAGAGTCTTTTAAGATTTAAAGAGTTCTGCACGCTCTTAAATTTGAAATATGCACAGCAGCCAGCCAGGCTTCACACGTGTTTAATGCTCAATTTGTAGGCTCAATTTTCTGTACATCACCGATCATATTCCAAACATTTTCTATAAATGACTCTCTCTAGGGTTTTTTAATTGTTGTCCATTTTTGGGGGTGGCAGGAGTGGGACTGCAGTGGGGCTGTCCCAGCACTGGAGCTGCCTCAGCACCCAGAATTATTTATAAACCTCTCAACTGCAGGTACAACTTTCCTTATAATTGATAGTTTCTAATAGAGACTTTTAAATTTTTTTGTTGTTTTTAATAGGAGGTGGAGTGTGGGTTGCAATTTGAGCCCAGTCAGCTCCCAGACCAAGAGTTGGATATTTTGGGAAGTGAATAACAGCAAACACCAGAATGGAGGCGAGGGGATCGAATGGAGCAGTGCTGGGCCTGAGCAAAGAGTTGTGCAAGAGAAAAAAAGGGATATTTGTGTCCTGAGGGACCATAAATCCCTGTGGAGGAAGGGAAACCCTGGGATGTGTTCCAGCCTTTTGGTTGGCCATAGCCCAGTTTGTCCCATGGGCTCTGAGAGGTTCTGGATGTTCAAGAGTAAAAATTTTGGGGCAGGTGGAGAGCCAGAGGAGCTGTGCAGCCACAGCAATGGCCTGAAATGTCCCATTCCATGGCCAAGCCCAGGGGCCTGAGCAGTTGGAATGTCAGGACTTGGATTTTGTTTCCCAGAGAATCCAATAGTGAAGCTCCCCAGCCCTTCCTCAGTTTTCTGAGGGGAGGAAATGAGGAAATTCTGCTCCCAAATCCTTCCCAAATTTCTGCTCTGGGTTTCTTGTTTGTGGTTTTTGGGGATGGAGAGCCTTTGGGAAAGGGATTCAAAATAACAACTGGCAGCTCTGGCTTGGAAAGGTTTGCCCAGCCAACAAATGGGGGAGATCTTGGGGATGTCCTCAATCCCTCCCTTTTCCTGACCTTTTCTCCTCCATGGGGGAATGTTGCACCCTGGAGGTTTCTCCAACAGACTGAGGGCACTGCACCATCAAAGAATTCCACAGCCCCGATCCAGGAAGTTTGAGCACACTGGGATTTTCTCCCTGAATCCAGAGGGCACCAAAATCCCCTTGGTTGGGAGTGTGAGCAGAAAGAATTCCAGGATCTTCTGTTTCAGAGTCCCTCTGGAAATCCTCTCCTGCCTGGGAGCTGCAGGAGCAGCTGGGAATCAGCAGCCAGGGGTGGGAAATCAGCCAGGGAAGGATTGGGATGGCAAAAATCAGCCTGGCTCATGGGTTTGAGCCCTGAAACCCATCCCTGGCCCTTGGTGGATCTTGCTCTGTCTGCTGGGAAAGGAGGAAAGGAAAGAGGAAAGAGAAAAGAGAAAAGGAAAAGGGGAGGAATGGAAAGGAAATTTCAAGGCAAGGAAAGGAAATTTCAAGGAAAGGAAAGGAGAAGGAAATTTCAAGGAAAGGAAATTTCAAGGAAAGGAAAGGAAAGGAAATTTCAAGGAAAGGAAATTTCAAGGAAAGGAAAGGAAATTTCAAGGAAATTTCAAGGAAAGGAAATTTCAAGGAAATTTCAAGGAAAGGAAATTTCAAGGAAAGGAAAGGAAATTTCAAGGAAAGGAAAGGAAAGGAAATTTCAAGGAAAGGAAAGGAAAGGAAATTTCAAGGAAAGGAAATTCAAGGAAAGGAAAGGAAATTTCAAGGAAAGGAAATTTCAAGGAAAGGAAAGGAAATTTCAAGAAAGGAAAGGAAAGGAAATTTCAAGGAAAGGAAAGGAAAGGAAAGGAAATTTCAAGGAAAGGAAGGAAAGGAAATTTCAAGGAAAGGAAAGGAAAGGAAAGGAAAGGAAATTTCAAGGAAAGGAAATTTCAAGGAAATTTCAAGGAAAGGAAAGGAAATTTCAAGGAAATTTCAAGGAAATTTCAAGGAAATTTCAAGGAAAGGAAAGGAAAGGAAAGGAAAGGAAAGGAAGAAGGAAGGAAAGGAAAGGAAAGGAAAGGAAAGGAAAAGGAAAGGAAAAGGAAAGGAAAGGAAAAGGAAGGAAAGGAAAGAAAGGAAAGGAAAGGAAAGGAAAGGAAAGGAAAGGGAAAGGAAAAGGAAAGGAAAGGAAAGGAAAGGAAAAAGGAAAGGGAAAAAGGAAAGGGGAAAGGAAAGGAAAAAGGAAAGGCTGGGACTTTGGGATATAAACCAGGGCTGTTGGAGTCAGGAATTTCTCTTAGGATGTGACCTGGTTATTTCTGCCAAAGAGTCACCCCAGGAGGGGTCCAGGGTCTCCCATTCTCTCATGGAATCACAAACTGGTTTGGTTTGGGAGGGATTTTAGGGATCACCCCATCCCTGACACCTCCCACTGTCCCAGGCTGCTCCAAGCCCAGAGCCCAACCTGGCCTTGGGCACTGCCAGGGATCCAGGGGCACCCTCAGGACAAAGAATTCCTCAATCCCAATATCCCATCTAAATCTCCCCCCTGTCAGTTTGAATCCATCCCACTTTTCAGGCTCCTTTCAGGCTCTGGAAAGCTGCAATTTTAAGCAACCCCCCCCCCCCCCCCCCCCCCCCCCCCCCCAGCTATTTTCAACTTACAGCCTGGAAGCACAAGCCTAAAACTCATCAGCATTGTTTAAAAGATGAGAGGTTTTTAATGTGAGATTTTATGAATCACTTCTCTCCAGCTTGGGTGCTGGCAGGATTTTCCTGGAACATCCCACTGAGGAGCCCTTGGAAAAACAAAACTCCAGCAAAGGAGATGCTTGATAAGGAGGCAGCAGTGCTGGAAGAGGGGGAGCTTGGCTCTGCCAGATCCCACTCCTTGCAGCATTCCAGGCTGAAGGATGTTTTCCTGGGAGGGCTTCAATCCCTGCTGGGGTTGGGCAGTGCTGGGGCTGCCAAGCTGGGTGTGTGTGTGTGGAGGGTGCTGCTGGCTTAGGAAAATCCTGAGGGGAGTTTTGTGGGATGGTGAGATTCCACTGAATCTGTAAGAGGCCCCTGGCTGAGCTGTGCAGGAACAGGGGAGCTGTGGATGCTCAGGGAAGCTGCGGATGCTCAGGGAAGCTGCGGATGCTCAGGAAGCGCGGATGCTCCCTGGAAGTGTCCCAGGTTGGGTTGGATGGGGCTTGTTGGAGCAGCCTGGGGTGCTGGAAGGTGTCAGGGATGGGATGGGATGATTTAAATTCCCTCCCTACCCAAACCATTCCATAATTCCACGTATCCTGACACTTTATCCCAGGAGGAATCCCTCAGCCACCCCAGCAGGGCTTCAGAGTTGGGAATTCTGCTGGTGAACGTTGCTGTGATATTTTCTGAAAAAATCCCTCCCCAGATTTCTTCTCCTGGGAAGTTGAGAGCCCTCAGAGAAAAAATGTAAATTAATAATTATCTGATTGCTTCTGCTTGTGTTTTGCTGCTTTGGAATGTGGTAGGTGATTCTTTCATTGGTTCCATGTGAATTGTGTTTTCTCAATGACCAATTCTCAGCCAGCTGTGTCGGACTCTTGAGGAGTCAGAGTCAGGGTCAGGTTTTCATTATTCATTCTTGTTAAGCCTTCTGATGTAGCTTTTTCTTTAGTATAGTTTTATATATAATATAATATAATATAATATAATATAATATATATAATATAATATAATATAATATAATATAATATAATATAATATAATATAATATAATATAATATAATATAATATAATATAATATAATATAATATATAACATGATATATAATATGATATGATATAATGTAACATAATATAATATAATGTAATATAATATAATAAATATAATAAATAGAATATAACATAATATAATACAATGTAATATAATATACTAAAGAGAATAAATAGATAAATAATATAATAAAATAAATATAATATTTCATAATATATAATATAATATAATGATAAATCAGCCTTCTGAGAACTTGGAGTCACACTCTCATCTCTCACCTCGTCCTGGGGACCACACAACACCACAGGTGAAGACACACGAAGCTTCTCTTGATGGGGACATCCATCGTTCCTTAGGGAATGCCCAACTCCTGCAGGGCTCTCCAGAGCTGCTGTCTGTGCTGATGAGCTGAGCTGAGCTCAGTTTGGTGCTGAGGGCAGATGGGAAGCTCACAGGTAGGGAGGAGAAGGTTTTCAAGTTGGGTTTTCCCTCCCCAGTTCCCCCTTGGAAGCAGCAGAGGAGGCTCAGGGTCCTTGGAGCCTGGTGGGTGCCTTGGGCAGGCTGACCCAGAGCAGAGGCTGGGCAGAGCTACAGAATAAAGCAGGGATTCATTCAAAGCATCTCCTCCATGGATGCACCTTGGGCAGCACCAGAGCCCAGCCAGGGCTGCACCCAAGATGAACCAAAATGGCCCCAAAAATGCACGGCCGGGCACGGGGTCTCTCCCTGGGGTCCAGTTCTGCTCCATTTGCACCTTGCAGTTCATTGTCCCATTCCAGCTTTAGCCCAGGCATCACCCACCCTGCTTGTTTTTCTCTCTGCAGCCCACGGGGTTTGTGCTCCTGGGCTGAGATTGGATCATTTGTCCTTGGTGCCCAGCTGGAGCAGGAATTGTTTT
>CM077462.1:112608092-112720010 GCA_039654755.1 Calcarius lapponicus
AAAATTCCTTGGTGCTGGGAACAACCCAGAGCTCTGCCCTGATCTCTGGGTGCTGGGAGCCACCATGTGGGATTGCAGAATCCCAGAATCCCAGATTGGTTTGGGTTGGGAGGGATTTTAGGGATCATCTCATCCCTGACACCTCCCACTGTCCCAGGCTGCTCCAATGTCCCCAGTGTCCAACCTGGCCTTGGGCACTGCCAGGGATCCAGGGATGGAATTCCATCCCAGCCCTGCCCACCCTGCCAGGGAACAATTCCTCATTGCAAAGATCCCATCCAGCCCTGCCCTCTGGCACTGGCAGCCATTCCCTGGGTGCTGTCCCTGCAGGCCTTGTCCCCAGTCCCTCTGCAGCTCTCCTGGATCCCTTCAGGTGCTGATCTCCCTGTGCTGGGAGGCTGAATCACTGCAGAGAATTCCAGCATTTCTCCCTGTGTAGGATATTCTGCTCCTCAGCCTCTGCTGACTCTGAGTAATCAGTGACTGGGAGAAGGCTGTAAATCCCAGCATCCCAATCCCACTGCCCAGGACATTCCTGCCAACCTCAGGGAGCTCTAAAAACAGCTGTGGGCTAAAAGCCCTCCCTAATTGCACTGTGAGGAGCACGAGCCCTCTCCCAGGGTTATTCTGGTGGGAATTGCACAGTCCCCGATGCTGGCATTTGGGGAAGGACAATAGTGGTGTTCCTCATGTGAGAATCCACAGAAATGTGCTGGGTTCTTTCAGGGAGAGCTGTGGCCAAACCACAGAGCCCAGCTGGAGTCCCATGGCAGGGGGGGTGACCAGAAAGTATTTGCTGAGGGATTTTTGGGAGGATGAAACCCAGTCCAGGGGTTCACCAAGGTGCCTCTCTCCTGCAGACACGTGCAGAGCTTTGTTTTCACAGAATCCCCAAATCCCTGGGGGTGGCACAGCCCTGCCAGCCCATGGCAGTGCCAGCTGTGCCCCACGGGCACCTTGTCCCCAGCCCAGAGCACTCAGTGCCACCTCCAGGGGACACCTGCAGGGATGGGCACTGCAAAGCTCCCCTGGGCAGCCCCTGCCAAGGCCTGAGCTCCCTTTCCATGGGCAAATTCCTGCTGCTGGCCCAGCTGAGCCTGCCCTGGCCCAGCCTGAGGCCGTTCCCTCTGCTCCTGTCCCCTGTTCCTGGCAGCAGAGCCCGACCCCCCCGGCTGTGCCCTCCTGGCAGGGACTTGTGCAGAGCCACAAGGGCCCCTGAGCCTCCTTTGCTCCAGGCTCAGCCCCTGCCCAGCTCCCTCAGGAACTCTCCATTCCCTTCCCAGCTCCCTCAGGAACTCTCCATTCCCTTCCCAGCTCCCTCAGGAACTCTCCATTCCCTTCCCAGCTCCCTCAGGAACTCTCCATTCCCTTCCCAGCTCCCTCAGGAACTCTCCATTCCCTTCCCAGCTCCCTCAGGAACTCTCCATTCCCTTCCCACGCTCCCTCAGGAACTCTCCAGCCCGCTTCCCAGCTCCATTCCCTGCCCTGCACACTCTCCAGCCCCTCCAGGGCTCTCCTGCAGGAGCAGAACTGCACCCTCCTGTCAGTTGAAGTTGAAGTTTTATTTCCATGCCATTGATTTTTTCCTTGGATCAGAGGTGAATCTGTGCTCACTCCGCTTTCCCTGATTTCCCTGAGTTGATTTTCACTCCAGCCCAACACCTCACTCGATTCCATCCAGCTCCAACCAGCAGAGTTTCCTGCAGAGTTCTCCCGAAACAATCCAAGCAAACATTCCTTGGAAAATAATAATAAAAAAGCAACCCTTGGCAGAGAGAAGGCTTTCCAGGTGGCCAATTAACTTTAATGAGTTTTCTGCTGTTTTTTTGCCCCTTATTTGCAAATACCTGGTGGGGCTGTTTGGGAGCCCTCTGGAGTTTTGGGAAGGCTGCTGGCTTCTCCAGGCTGCTGTGGCTTAGGGAAACTCAGGGATGAGATGAAGGCTTTCTCTGAGTTCAGATAAACAGATTCCATCTGTTTGTGACATCTCCCAACGTGCTGGCCCTGCCTGGGAGCTCAGACAGGACTGAGAAGGAAATGCCTGGATCCTCTTCTGTCCCTTGGCCAGTTCAGGTTTTTCTCTGGTGCTTTTTTTTTTCCTTTTTTTCTGTTTTGTTTTTCCTTTTTTTCTTTTTTCTTTTTCCTTTCATTTTCTTCGCCCCCCCCCCACCCCCACCCCCCCCATTTCCTTCTTCCTTTTAAATTAGTACAAAGAAGTCCAATTTTAGTTTTTTAATTGGAGCCTCATTGTCAGAGAACCAAACCAATCCTCTTCCTCTGCCAGGAAGCTGCACTTTGCAGGCATTTGCACTTTGTTTTGATTTCAAGCTGCATCAGGTGTCTCCTATAATTAAATTAATTTCCCCCTATTCTTCTTCACTTCTCTCATCTCTCCTTCAGTGCATTCCTGAGGCAATTGCAGCTCTTTGGAATTCTTCTCATGGAGTGTTCCTGTCATTGGCAATGGCTGCGGAGCTGCCTGGGGAATGTTCTGTCCCTGCATTGCAGGGGATGAGCCCAGGGGTGCCCAGGTGGCCAAGAAGGCCAAGAACATCCTGGACTGGATGAGGAATTGTGTGTCCAGCAGGAGCAGGGGCAGGGATTGTCCCTCTGGGCTGGTCACTCCAGGGCTGTGCCCAGTTCTGGTCCTGCAGGAGAGCCCTGGAGGGGCTGGAGAGTGTGCAGGGCAGGGAATGGAGCTGGGAAGGGGCTGGAGAGTTCCTGAGGAGCTGGGAAGGGAATGGAGAGTTCCTGAGGGAGCTGGGAAGGGAATGGAGAGTTCTGAGGGAGCTGGGAAGGGAATGGAGAGTTCCTGAGGGAGCTGGGAAGGGAATGGAGAGTTCCTGAGGGAGCTGGGAAGGGAATGGAGAGTTCCTGAGGGAGCTGGGAAGGGAAATGGAGAGTTCCTGAGGGAGCTGGGAAGGGAATGGAGAGTTCCTGAGGGAGCTGGGAAGGGAATGGAGAGTTCCTGAGGGGAGCTGGGCAGGGAATGGAGAGTTCCTGAGGGAGCTGGGAAGGGAATGGAGAGTTCCTGAGGCGGAGCTGGGAAGGGAAATGGAGAGTCCCCTGAGGGAGCTGGGAAGGGAATGGAGAGTTCCTGAGGGAGCTGGGCAGGGGCTGAGCCTGGAGCAAAGGAGGCTCAGGGGCCCTTGTGGCTCTGCACAAGTCCCTGCCAGGAGGGCACAGCCGGGGGGGTCGGGCTCTGCTGCCAGGAACAGGGACAGGAGCAGAGGAAATGGCCTCAAATGGCACCAGGGCAGGCTCAGCTTGGAGACTGGAAAAGAAAATTTTCCTGGGCAGAGTGGTCAGGCCTTGGCAGGGGCTGCCCAGGGAGGTTTGGAGTCCCTTGGAATTGTCCCAGAGGAGTCTGGATGTGGCCTTGGGGATAGGGATTGGGGTGATGCTGATGGTTTTTGGGTGATCCTGAAGGTCTCTCCCACCTCAGTCTTTCAGGGATTCTGGGATATTCCCTGCAGAGGTTATGGAGCTGATCAGGTGCCCCTCTGTTCCCAGTAACCACCATTTTTATTGAAATGTTTTCCTGTGAAATCAGGGTAATAATGAGATACAAATCAGGCATCCTGCAGCCTCCAACGTTTGTTTCTCTCCTGAGACTCTGGGGGGTTCTGCTGTCACTGTCCCTGATCCCATCCCACCCTGGAATCTGCCTGGAGCAGGTTCTCCAAATCCAGCCTTGACCATGGAGCTGCTCCTGGAGACTGGGGCTCTCTTCTCTTCTCTTCTCTTTCTCTTCTCTTCTCTCTTTCTCTTTCTCTTTCTCCTTTCTCTTTCTCTTTCTCTTTCTCTTTCTCTTTCCTCTTTCTCTTTCTCTTTCCTCTTTCTCTTTCTCTTTCTCTTTTCTCTTTCTCTTTCTCTCTTTCTCTTTCTCTCTTTCCTCTTTCTCTTTCTCTTTCTCATTTCTCTTCTCTTTCTCTTCTTCTCCTGTCTTCTTTTTCTTCTTCTTCTTCCTCTTCTTCTCCCTCTTCTTCTCCCTCTTCTTCTCCCTCTTCTTCTTCTTTTTCTTCTTCCTCTTCTCTTCCCTTTATCCCTACAAACCCTTCTCTTTCCAGGTGGGACAAGTGGGAACCCCTGGAACAGTTCAGGGGTCGGAAGGGACCTTGAAGATCATCCCATTCCAACCCTGGCCATGGGCAGGGACAACCTTTCACCATCCCAGATTTTATTTGTTTTTAACTTTACCTCTTTTATTCTCTTTTAATTGCTGAGGAAAATCAGCAGTTGGTCAGAAATCAGCAAAAAAATCACTTTGGGAAATGCTGGTGGATGCTGGGGATGTGCTGGTGCCCCACATCCCCAAAGGATGTTTCAGTGCCGCTGGAAATCTGCACCTTTATTTCATTTTATCATTTTTTTACGGCCTCATTAAAAAGAGCTCCAGAGCACTGGGACAGGGTGGGATTTTGGGATGCCTGGAGTGGCACTGGGTGATCCCTGTGGGTCCCTTCCACTCAGGATATTCTGAGATTCCATGAAAAACCTCTCCCTACAAATAAAGAATCCTGGTGAGGCTGCATATTGATTCCAGTTCCCCTGGAATTTAAATAATTTTAAATAATTTTCAAAATGAATCCAGGAATGTCTCCTGGAATTTTAAATTATCCCAGAGTATCCCAGGTCACCTGAAGGGAAACCTTGGAGCTGAGGGCTGCTTTTCATGAGGAGTGACACAGAATTTTTGCAGAAATGAGGAGAATTTGGAATAATGGATTTTTTATCACTTCCTTCCCTTTGAGGGACACAATTCCTGAGCCAATCCCTATTTTATTGCTGCTCTCCCAGAAGTGGCTGCTCCATCTTCAAAGGGAGAGGTTTTTACCACCCAGGTGGAGCCAGATTTGGGATCAAAAATCACTGCGCAGAATCCAACAGATCGTGGCTCTTTTCCTCCTGCTGCACCTTTTGTGTGAGAAACAGCCTCATTTCCCACACTTGTACTGGGGGTTTTTATTTTAAAATTATTTTTATTGTGTTTTAATCTGTATTTTTCAGGATTTTCAGCTATTTCTGGGAATTATTGGGGAAATAACCTTATTTTGTATGATTGTAGTGGGGGGGTTTGATTTAACACATAAATTTTATTATGTTTTATTTTGTATTTTTCAGGGTTTTCAGCTATTTCTGGGAATTATAGGGGAAATAACCTTATTTTATATAATTGTAGTGGGGGCTTACATTTTAAAATTATTTTCATTCTGTTTTAGTTTGTATTTTTTATGGTTTTCAGCTACTTCTGTGAATTGTTGGGGAAATAACCTTATTTTATATAATTGTAGGGGGAGGTTGATTTAAAAATTATTTTTTATCCTGTTTTATTTTGTATTTTTAAGAGGTTTCAGCTATTTCTGAGAATTGTTGGGGAAATAACCTTATTTTATATAATTGTAGGGGGAGGTTGATTTAAAAATTATTTTTATTCTGTTTTAGTTTGTATTTTTAAGGGATTTCAGCTATTTCTGAGAATTGTTGGGGAAATAGTCTTATTTTATATTATTGTAGTGGGGGGTTTTGATTTAAAAATTATTTTTATCATGTTTTATTTTGTATTTTTCAGGGTTTTCAACTATATCTGGAATTGTTGGGGGAAATAACCTAATTTTATATAATTGTAGTAGGGGTTTTTGATTTTAAAATTATTTTTATTCTGTTTTAGTTTGTATTTTTCAGGGTTTTCAGCTATTCCTGGGTATTGTCTGTGGTGTTGTTACATACACAGTGACCGACCCAGTTCAAACCATCTCATCACTTCCATTGGATTTTTTTATTTGATTCTCAAATAATTTAGAGTAGCTTCTGTTCAGAGCTGACTGAAATATTTCATCTTCCTTTCTTTTCTGTGTCAAAGCACCAAACTACCCTATGAGGGGAAAAAAAAAATGTTTTGATCAGTGCCAGGCAGCAACTGCCCTTAATGCTGTTAAAAATAGTATTTTTGGGTGAAAAAGAAGGAGATTGAAATAATACTGTGTCATGTTATGACATGCTGGTATTAGTCAGTGCATAATTCCATTGATTAGTCATGGAATGGCAGGAAAATAGGAGAAAGAGAATTTCTATAAGATAGGATATCGTTTAAAAATGAAGATTGAAAGGTTTATAATGGACTCTGGCAACAAGAGAACCAACTAAAATCAGGTTTAATTCTTGTTTTCTTTTCACAGTTGGGCATTTCTTGGGAAATTGCTGAAAAACTTTGATGGAATGATGGAATATCCTGAGTTGGAATAAACCCCCAAGGATCCCCCCAGTGCCAG
Organism: Calcarius lapponicus; assembly: GCA_039654755.1. NCBI lineage: Eukaryota > Metazoa > Chordata > Aves > Passeriformes > Fringillidae > Calcarius > Calcarius lapponicus. The sequence continues at coordinate 112,614,365 of CM077462.1, forward strand.
CCCTGCCTGCCCAGAGCCCACCCAGCCCAGCCTGGGCATCCCTGGCAGCGCTGGCCAAAGGCTCCTGGAGCTGTGGCAGCCTCGGGGCCGTGCCCATTGCCTGGGCAGCCTGGGCAGTGCCAGCACCCTCTGGGCAGAGAACCTTGCCCTGAAATCCAAACCAAATCCCTCCAGCCTCTCCCTCTGCTTTAATACTTGGATTGATCCCAAAAATTAAAAGTGTCAGAAGTTGGATGAGAAAAGAAGCTGGGAGTTTTGGTCGGCTCTGAAATGAAGGTTCATGGCTGGAACTTCAGAGGTCAAAAAATGATCTCAGGTAATTTTCTTTTTCTTGTCCAGATGTTTATGGTTTCATCATGCCCCAAAAAGCTGGGGCTGCCCCCTGCATCCCTGGCAGTGCCCAAGGCCAGGTTGGAGCAGCCCGGGACAGTGGGAGGTGTCCCTAGCCATGGCAGGGCTGGCACTGGGTGGGATTTGAGGTCCCTCCCAACCCAAACCATTCTGGGATTCTGGGATTGTCTGAGCTCTGAGCCTGCAGATGAGCAGAGGATGGTGCTGGGAAGGTCCCACCTTGCCCTGGCCTCTCCTTCCCCCCTGCAAGGCTCATGGCATCCACGGCACTGCAGCTGCAGCTGGGCCTGAGGGATCCTCTGGGAACCAACCAAAGTGGGAATGAATCTGTCTGCAGCTGAGTTAGAGAAATGGGGAATTGTGGATGGGGTGGGATGGAAGGGATTTAAATCCCACCCAGTGCCAGCCCTGCCATGGCAGGGACACCTCCCACTGTCCCCAGTGTCCAGCCTGGCCTTGGGCACTGCCAGGGATGCAGGGGCAGCCCCAGCTGCTCTGGGAATCCCATCCCAGCCCCTTTTTACCCTCACAGGAAAGGATTTTTGCAGGACTCCATTTGAGTGAAGTTCTGGGAAGATCTCTGTTTCTCTTTTTTCAAACTGGTTTAACTCTGAGCTCCGGTGGTGTTTGACTTGGTGCAGCTTCCTGAAAAAGATCCAGAACTCTGCAGCCTCCCAGGCATTGAAACAGGGCCTGGGGTTTGATGGATTTATTTATTTCTGTAAGGACCTGATGTGATTTCACCCAGGCTCAGCAAGGTAAACCTGCAAAGTGTTTCAAACTCAGGGCTGGACTGGAGCCTAAGCACAGACTCGTGGGGATGGGTGAGGCTGGAAGGGCCCCACAGTGCTCACCTGGGATGACCCCAGAGCCCAGGGATTGTGGGATTATATTCTGGAATGTCCCAGGAGGAGACTCCAGCCCCTCTCTGGGCTCTGCTCCAGCTCGGTCCCTGCCCAGGGCAGCAGTTGTGCCTCCTGGGAGGGGAATTGCTGGGCTCAGGCCCTGCCCGTGGCTCTGGGGCCCATTGCTGGGCCTGGAGCAGAGCCTGGGCCTGCTCTGACCTCTGCACACAGGGACAGACACAGGGACAGACACAGGGACAGACACAGGGACAGACACGGGGACAGACACAGGGACAGACACGGGGACAAGACACGGGGACACAGAATTCCCAGAATTCCCAGAATCCCTGGGTTGGAAGAGACCCTTCCAGACCATGGAGTCCAGCCCAGCCCCAAGAGCTCAACTGAACCCAGGCCCCCAGTGCCACATCCAGGCTTTGTTAAAACACACCCAGGGATGGGGACTCCACCACCTCCCCGGGCAGCCATTCCAGAACTTTCTCAGCCTTGCTGGAAAAACCTTTTCCCTGCTCTCCAGCCTGGATTTTCCCTTGGTGCAGCTGGAGGCTGTGTGCTCTGGCTGTGTCAGTGCTGCTGCAGAAAGAGCCCAGCCCCAGCTGAGCACAGGCCCCTTTCAGGAGCTGTGCAGAGTGATGGGGGCAGCCCTGAGTCTCCTTTTCTCCAGGCTGAGCAGCCCCAGCTCCCTCAGGGCTTCCTCACAGGGTTTGTGTTCCCAGCCCCTCTCCAGCCTCCTTGTCCCCTCTGGATGTGCTCAGTGTCCCAAGGTCCTTCCCAAACTGAGAGGCAGAGCTGGGCACAGCACCCCAGGTGTGCCCTCAGCAGTGCCCAGGGCAGGGGCAGAATGACCTCCCTGCTCCTGGGACAGACAGGGACAGCCACAGGGACAGCCACAGGGACAGATACAGGGACAGCAGGGACAGGCACAGGGACAGGCACAGGGACAGACACAGGGACAGACACAGGGACAGCCAGGGACAGACACAGGGACAGACAGGGACAAACACAGGAACAGACACAGGGACAGCCAGGGACAGACACAGGGACAGACACGGGGACAGCCAAGGACAGACACAGGGACAGACAGGGACAGACACAGGAACAGACATAGGGACAGCCAGGGACAGACACGGGGACAGCCAAGGACAGACACAGGACAGACACAGGGACACTCAGGGACAGCCAGGGACACACAGGGACAGACACAGGGACAGCCAGGGACAGCCAAGGACACACAGGGTCAGCCACAGGGACAGACTGGGACAGCCACAGGGACAGACTGGGACAGCCAGGGACACTCAGGGACACGGAGGGACAGCCAGGGGTTGGAGCTGGGCAGGGTTTCCATCGTTGCTCCAAGGCAGGAGCAGAGCACACCAAGTGAAGATGCAGAAGAAGTGAAGTTGCTCCAAACCCTTCTGCTGAGATGAGCAGAGGCACAAATGGAGACAAGCCCTGCCCAGTCCCTCGAGCTGATTCGTTTGAGCACTTTGGGCTATTTCATTCTCAAGCTCCAGTTCAGCTCTTCTGATCTCCCTCCTCTCTTTTGCTCCCAGTCATTCATCATTCCCTTCATCAGGAGTGGTTTTCCAAACATGCTGGGGCAGCCTGAATCCCTCCTGGAGCTCCCCATGGAGCCATCTGTGTGAGTTCATTAATGAACTTCCCCTCAGTGATGACTTGGGGTGCCCCAGGTGCTGTTTCTGTTCCCCAATTCCCCTGATCTGTCAGCCTGAACAGCAGAGTCCCTGTGCAGCCTCCCCTCCCTCCCTCCCTCCCCCGGGGACAGTTGGACATTTGGGGATGTCTTTGGCACACTTGATTATTCCAGCCTTGTTCCACAAGTGTCATTTCTCCTCTATTGTTCCCTGCTCCTCATTCTCCTTGGCTGGGAAGCAGAGCAGGACAAGCAATTCCTGTCAGCTGCTCCCTGGCTGCAGCGAGGGCAGGGAGGGGGCTCCTGAGGCCTTCCAGGAGTGGAGCAGGGCTGGGACGCTTCACCTGCAGGGACAACCTTGCTCAGGTTGATTTATTAAAAATATGGATATTGATCTAGTACTGATATCCAACTGTGATGGACAAAGACTCTCTAACAGTCTAAAGTTAGAAAGTGATTGTTTACTGTGGGATAGCTCCCAAATACACACCACAATTTACAGGTGATTCCAGAGTCCTTTTGTCTGTACAAGTATTGAATACCCAAAATACAAATGCATATTCATAACTTTGGCACATCCCATTCTCAATATGGATATTGATCTAGTACCAATATCCAAAAAACTCTCTAACAATTCAGAGTTAGAAAGTGAATGTTTACTGCGGGATAGCTCCCAAATACACACTGTGATTTACAGGTGATTCCAGAGTCCTTTTATCTATGCAAGTATTCAATACTCAAAATACAAATGCATGTTGATAACTTTGGTACATCCCATTCTCAATATGGATATTGATCTAGTACCAATACCCAAAAACTCCCTAACAGTTTAGAGTTAGAAAGTGTGTGTTTACTGTGGGATAGCTCCCAAATACACACTGTGATTTACAGGTGATTCCAGAGTCCTTTTGTCTGTACAAATATTGAATTCCCAAAATGCCAATACATATTCATAACTTTGGTACATCCCATTCCCCGCTCTGTATGGTAATTAGTTCAAAAGCTATTAAACATGAATAGTTTGTTCCTTTTAATGGGTTGGTGAGAGGGGTCCCAAAATGAGCAAGTAAATGAAGTCTACCTCGTTCTGACCTTTCTACCTTTCCAATGCAAATGTGACAAATGAACCCTTGGTAGAACCCCCATTCCCCATCTTCAATTGGTTTCAGAACAGAGGAGGCCACAATTGTCTTATGTTCCTAAAAACAATTGTCTTATGTTCCTAAAAACAATTGTCTTATGTTCCTAAAAGCTATTTATCAGTTGTTATATTCTTCATGATAAACCCAGCTAACCCAACATTGTGCTGGCAAGCTATCAGTTATTAGTTAACTGCTAACTCTTAACTTCATCAAGGCCTACTCATTTATTTTGATTAACTCCAATAAAGCTTATCTCCAACTAAAACCTCAGCTCCTCTAAAATCCCTAAATTCTTTGAAGTTTCTGTCTCAAGGCTCCTCACGGGGCAGGAGCAGTGTGGGGAAGGCAGCTCAGCAGCCAGGAAAAGCCACCTCAGAGGGAATCCCAGACTGGTTTGGGTTGGAAGGGATTTTAAGGATTGCCCAGTGCCAAGGGCAGGGACACCTTCCACTGTCCCAGGTGTCTCCAGGTCCCATCCAACCTGGCCTGGGAATTGAGAACCTATCCCAGTGCCTTTATTTTCAATCTAAGGTTGCAGGAGACATTTGGGATTTGCCCTCCTTGGCCACCCTCAGCTCAGACCTTGTCGAGTTCCCTTTGCAGAGGGCACAGATCCCTTTGGAGGTGGGTTTGTGTATCCCAGCCTGGCACTTGCACTGCACAATCCCATGATGGTTACCTGGGAGCAGCTCCCTGAGCTGTGGCCTCGTTGGAGCTCAGCAGCTGGGAGTCCTGGGAAGGAAGGGCTGGATTCCTTCTGGAAAATTCTGCTTGTTCTGGCGCCTTCCTGCTCACCCTTTGCAGCCTCATCTCCAGAATGTGGCAGGTGGATAAAGCTGGAATCCCAAATTCTAACATCAAATCAAAAATGCCTAATTTTCCCCACAGGAAAAATGGGGAGCTCTTGGAACACATCCAGAGGAGCCACGGAGCTGCTCCAGGACTGGAGCCCCTCTGGAGCCAGGCTGGGAGAGCTGGGGGTGCTCACCTGGAGAGGAGAAGCTGCAGAGAGAGCTCAGAGCCCCTGGCAGGGCCTGAAGGGGCTCCAGGAGAGCTGCAGAGGGACTGGGGACAAGGCCTGCAGGGACAGCACCCAGGGAATGGCTGCCAGTGCCAGAGGGCAGGGCTGGGTGGGATCTTGGCAATGAGGAATTGTTCCCTGGCAGGGTGGGCAGGCCCTGGCACAGGGTGCCCAGAGCAGCTGGGGCTGCCCCTGCATCCCTGGCAGTGCCCAAGGCCAGGCTGGACCCTGGGGACAGTGGCAGGTGTCCCTGCCCATGGATCTGGATGAGCTTTAAGGTCCCTCCCAACCTAAACCATTCCATGATTCCATAGGTTTAGGCCTGCCTAAAACAGCAGCTTAACCAAAACCCTGGTTGTGCTCATGGCTGGGAGCACCTTTGGCTGGGGTTTATGGCTGGAAGGCACAAAAAAGACATTCCATGGAATTCTGGATTTTACCTGGCTTTAATTCCATTTAAAAAATCTCCTTTGGCTGGGAACAAAATTGTCCTGGCAACTCCTGGTCCTGGTGAGTGTGCCTGGGGTGGGACTTTAGAACGAGGCCGTTCCTCAGGTGTTTTCCCTGACTGCAGGGTGAAGGGTTTGGGATTTTGGGAGCTCTGAGGCAGAGGGGAGCTCTGCTCCTGGGGATTCTTTGGGGCTCCCAGCAGGCCAAGGTGGGATTTTGGCTCCTGCTCTCCCTGCTTGGCCCTCTGAAGGTGCCAGTGTGTGTTTGGTCCAATTCCTGGGAACGCTGACACAATCCATCCCAATTTTCTCGAGCTGGGCAGGCAGAGGCGGAGCAGACAAGGGGTGATTGTTCCTTACCCAGCTGGGTGTTGCAAAGGGAATTGCTGCTGCTCCAGGTGCTGCTGGCTCCTCCTCTGATCCCAGGCATTCCACATCTTCCATCTTGGCTGGATTTTCCCTGTTGTTCAGCTGGAAAACTCTAACAAGCTCAGGTTTCCCTTCCAGCTGAGCCTTTACTGAGGCAAAATTGAATTATTGCGTTCATTGCTCCTGTATGGGCTGATAAAGAGCTGTCACAGTGCATGGATTAGGCCCTGCTGCATTTTGCCCTTTTTTATTTAATTTTTTTTATTTCCTGAGGAATCTCAAGCCTCATATCCCCTCTTGGGTTTTTTTTTTCCCTTAAATGAATGAGGTATCACTTGAGGTTGAAACCTAAACTGCTGCTCCCCTCCCTTGCCCCCGAGGAGAGGTTGGATTCAGCTCATCCTCTTGCCTCCAAACCTCAGTGCCTTGGATATTCAATGACATTCCAGCCTGGACCACACCAGGAGCTCTGTGCTGGGCATCTCAATTCCAGAGCTGGCCACTTCTCCTCCCCCCAGTTCCTCCTGTCATGTGGGCTCTGCGGTGCTGGAGGGCAATGCTTGACCTAAAAAAATGAAGGAATTATTTTCAGATGTCCCCCAAGAGTGGCACTTCCAGCCCTGGAGAAGTGGTGGCATCTCAGAACAATTGATTGGAAGAAGTGGTGGCAGCTTTCCCAGAAACTGCACTCCCTGGCACGGAGCTGGGGGAGGTTTCCTTGCTGAGGAGGAGACTCCATGTGGGAACTGCCAGGGACAGTGGGAAGTGGGGCTTGGATGGGTTTCAACCCCCTGATCCCAGGAAATGAGAATCCCAGGAACTTTCTGGCTCAGGTAGGGAGGAGGGATCAGTGGAGGAGGACTGGGAGCTTCCTGAGCTTCCATCATTTGGGGCTGAAGACCTTTTCTGAGCTCTCCTCACCATGTGCTCCACCAGCTAGGGCTTCTCCTTAACCAAGTGCTTTTTATTTCCATTTTAAGGTGGTAGAAGACAGCTGGAACTTGCCCTCCTTGGCTGCCCAGCAGCTCAGGACTCTCCAAGTTCGCTTTCCAGAGTGATTTGGAGGTGGATTTGAAAATTCCAGCCTGCACAATTTAACAGCTGATTATCTGGGAACAGTAGTAGTAGTGATATTATTATTATTATTATTATTATTATTATTATTATTATTATTATTATTAATAATAATAATAATAATAATAATAATTTTATTGCTATTTTTATATTTTTCTTTATTCTATCTTTGTTATTATTGTTATTATTATTATTTTGAGTTATTATTGAGTTTTTGAGTTGTTAAGAAGGAGAAGGAGGAGAAGAAAAAGGAGAAGAAGAAGAAGAAGAAGGAGGAGAAGAAGGAGAAGAAAGAGGGGAAGAAGGAGAAGAAGGAAAAGTTTTTATCTCATTGGTGCTCAACAATTGGGAGCCTGCAGGCATTCCTGATAAGAACTGGAAAGGACTGGGAGGTTTCAGTTCAGTTCAGGAGTTTGGGCTTTTCCCTGGCACCTGGGCCAAACTCCACAGGAATATGAGGCAGGAAAAGTGCTCTGGGCAGGGATGGAGATCTGGAACTCCTGGGGTTGAATATGGGGTTGTGCTGTCTCACGATGGGAATTTGCTGAATCCCAAAGTTCTCTCCTGGTTCCTGGTGCAGGGGAATGATGCAGGTAAGGCTGGGAATGGTAGAAAACTGTGCAGAGCCACAAGGGCCCCCCTGAGCCTCCTCTTCTCCAGGCTCAGCCCCTTCCCAGCCCCCTCAGGAGTTTTCCAGCCCCTTCCCAGCTCCATTCCCTGCCCTGGACACTCTCCAGCCCCTCCAGGGCTCTCCTGCAGGACCAGAACTGGACACAGCCACAGTGGGAATTGCTGCCAGTGGATCTGCTGGGCAGGAGGCTGTTCCTGGCTGGGACAATGCAGGTGTGGAATCTCACTTTAGGATTTGTTCTGCCAAACAATGACATTCCCTCACTGGGACAATGAGGAAAACAGAAGCTTCATCTCCAGGGAAGTGCAGCATTCCCCACCTTTTCTGGGTTGTTTCTGTTCTGTCTCCTCCCTTGTCTGTCCCAAAACCCCACGCTGGGAGGGGAAATGGAGCTGTCAGTGCATGGAAATGGGGATCCAGGCTGGGAATGAGCCTGGTGCTGCTGATGAAGGTGTGGAAATCTCCCTGTGATGGGACGGAAACCCTGCCTGAGGTGGCAATGGAGCCACCAGGGCTGTCCCTCCCTGGCTGTTGGATTACACCAGGTCAGGAAATCCAGGATTGGAGGGAGGGTGTCCAGGCTGGAGGTGCTGGGAGCTTGCAGGGGTTGGGAAGGGCCTTTCTGGGAAACCTCCAAAAACATGTGGGAAACCTCCAAACCCCCACCCTGGGAATCCTGTTGGATTTATCCTGAGTGCTGGGGAGGGAGGAGGATGGGGCTGATGTTCCTGGATGTGTCCTGGAGCTCAGGAGGACAAACCTCCAGGGCTCCAGACACAGAGGGTGTTGCTGGAATTGTTTGGAGGTGAATGGGGGCAAATGGCCGAGTGCTGGGTCCTGCCCTTGGGTCACCACGACCTCGGGGAGCTCCGGGCTGGGCAGAAGGGCTGGAGAGCTGGAAAAGGCCCTGGGGGTGCTGGTGACAGGGGCTGGACACGAGCCCAGGGGTGCCCAGGGGGGAAAAGGCCCCTGGCAGCTGGGCTGGGTGAGGAATTGTGTGTCCAGCAGGAGCAGGGCAGGAATTGTCCCTCTGGGCTGGGACCCATCGAGGGCTGTGCCCAGTTCTGCTCCTGCAGGAGAGACCTGGAGGGGCTGGAGCGTGTGCAGGGCAGGGAATGGAGCTGGGAAGGGGCTGGAGAGTTCCTGAGGGAGCTGGGAAGGGAATGGAGAGTTCCTGAGGGAGCTGGGAAGGGAATGGAGAGTTCCTGAGGGAGCTGGGCAGGGAATGGAGAGTTCCTGAGGGAGCTGGGAAGGGAATGGAGAGTTCCCGAGGGAGCTGGGAAGGGAATGGAGAGTTCCTGAGGGAGCTGGGAAGGGAATGGAGAGTTCCTGAGGGAGCTGGGCAGGGAATGGAGAGTTCCTGAGGGAGCTGGGAAGGGGCTGGAGAGTTCCTGAGGGAGCTGGGCAGGGAATGGAGAGTTCCTGAGGGAGCTGGGCAGGGAATGGAGAGTTCCTGAGGGAGCTGGGAAGGGGCTGGAGAGTTCCTGAGGGAGCTGGGCAGGGAATGGAGAGTTCCTGAGGGAGCTGGGAAGGGAATGGAGAGTTCCTGAGGGAGCTGGGAAGGGAATGGAGAGTTCCTGAGGGAGCTGGGCAGGGGCTGGAGAGTTCCTGAGGGAGCTGGGAAGGGAATGGAGAGTTCCTGAGGGAGCTGGGCAGGGGCTGAGCCTGGAGCAAAGGAGGCTCAGGGGCCCTTGTGGCTCTGCACAAGTCCCTGCCAGGAGGGCACAGCCGGGGGGGTCGGGCTCTGCTGCCAGGAACAGGGACAGGAGCAGAGGGAACGGCCTCAGGCTGGGCCAGGGCAGGCTCAGCTGGGCCAGCAGCAGGAATTTGCCCATGGAAAGGGAGCTCAGGCCTTGGCAGGGGCTGCCCAGGGAGCTTTGCAGTGCCCATCCCTGCAGGTGTCCCCTGGAGGTGGCACTGAGTGCTCTGGGCTGGGGACAAGGTGCCCGTGGGGCACAGCTGGCACTGCATGGGCTGGCAGGGCTGTGCCACCCCAGGGATTCGGGGATTCTGTGGAATTTGACATTTTTAGCCTCTCTGTGTGGGCAGAGTAGGGCTCTCTGGCCTTGCCTGGCAGCAGAGCTGGCTCAGCCTGGTCCCCCTGCCCCTGTTTGTTATCAGCTCATTATCAATTCTCTTGCTGATAACAGCTCCTACACCAGCCTTGGCTCTCTGGGCTTTGGGGTGCACCAGAAATCTTCTATTAAAGAGTTTTTCACACGCCATGAGAGCCCCAGAGGGCACAAAGTTCCTAAGCCAGACTATCCCACAAGATTTAACATTTCCATGAACTCTCCTCTGCTGCTTCTGGGACTTGCAGTCCTTGAACTCCACAAACATCACAAACATTTTACCTCCAGTTCATGCTTGACCTGAAACTTCTCCAAGGCTGCATCCTGCCCTGGGCTGACTTTGCCAGGCTCAGTGGAAATTTTAAAGTAGGTTATTGCAGATGTGCATTTAGACTTCAGCAAGTGCTGGATTTCTGGAGCTGCCTCATCTCATGGAAGGCCCCAACAGGACTGGAAAAAATGTGTGTGTGCTTCCTTATCTCCAGGAATATTCAGAAAATCATCCAGGTTTTTACAAAATATGGTTGTGCTCATTGCTCCAGTGAGTTTCTGTGGCAGAAAATTCCCCATGCTGGTTCTGGACCTCTTTAGGAAGGATTTTCTTTCACTAGTCCCAAATGGATGGAGCTGGAATCTCCTCCAGGGGGTGCCTGTGGCTCTTCAGGGGCATCATGTATGGGATATTTTTTATATATATACAATTTAAAACTTATTTAAAATGTATTTTAATAATATTTATATTTATATTTATATTTATATTTATATTTATATTTATATTTATATTTATATTTATATTTATATTTATATTTATATTTATATTTATATTTATAATATGCATTATTAATAGGCATATATTAACATATATCACAATATATGCATATATAACATATATCAATATAATTTATTACATTATATTATATTAATAATAATATATAATACATGTTATATAGTAGATATTATTAATATATATTATATATTATATATTATATATTATATATTATATATTATATATTATATATTATATATTATATATTATATATTATATATTATATATTATATATTATATATATATAACATTATATATATAATATATAGTATATGTATTATATATATAATACCTCAGGGGTATATATTATATTATATTATATTACATTACATTACATTACATTGCATTACATTATATTATATTATATTATATTACATTATATTACATTATATTACATTATATTATATTAGCATATTAATGTGGGTATTCTCATCTGAGCAGCAGCAAAGCACAAATCTGGTGAGGAGGGAGTGATTTTCTCCTACACAATGGGGTTTTTTAGTCTTGCTGTAATCCTGCTCTTCAATCTCATCAGCCAGGATGACTTTTTAATATCATTTGTGTCCAGAAAATTGAAATCTAGAAAATAGCAGGTTTTTTTTCTGGGGGAGAGGAATGAGTTAGAGAAAAGCCTTTAGTCTGCAACCTGAATTGTGGCCCTCTCACCCACACACTTGTGCACAGTCATGCTGCAGCTGGAAAACCAAATATCAAGATGGGAGGCATTTACTAAATCAGTCATCAGGTTTAAACTTGGAATTGAATCCATTTCTGGCCAGTCTGTGACAATGTGACACCAAGGGAACTTCATGGGCTGCACTTCAAGTGCAGATCTCAGTTTGTGCTGCATTTGGCCACAAAGTTTGGTGCAGTTCAGGCCCCGTTCCAGGGTCACTTGGATGGCTCAGGGATCTTGTTCTTTTCCCTTTGTGCCCCAGAACTGTTGGCTCAGATGGGGAGGAGCTGTGTTGGCATCCAGGTGAGCTGTGCACAGATTCCCTGCTGGCCTGAGCAAATCCCAGGGGAATTTCAGTGGTGGGGAAATGTGAGAATGGAGAATCCCAGAATGGAGTCATGGAGGGTTTGGGATGGGAGGGTCTGGAAAGGGCATCCAATCCCATCTGCCACAGCTGGGGATGCCACTCACTATCCCACATTGCCTTGGGCACTGCCAGGGATCCAGGGGTGGAATTCCATCCCAGCCCTGCCCACCCTGCCAGGGAACAATTCCTCATTGCCAAGATCCCATCCAGCCCTGCCCTCTGGCACTGGCAGCCATTCCCTGGGTGCTGTCCCTGCATCCCCTGGCAATTGTCTCTCTGCAGCTTTCCTGGGGCTCCTTCAGGCCCTGCAAGGCCACCCTGAGCTCAGCCCAAAGCTTCTCCTGTGCAGGTGAACAATGCCAGCTGTGCCAGCCTTTCCTGCCAGCAGAGCTGCTCCATCCCTCTGCTCATCCTGGAGCCTCCTCTGGGCTCTCTGCAGCAGCTCCAGCTCCTCCCTGTGCTGGGGCAGCTCTGCAGGTGGGGAATCACCTGTGGGGCACAGGGACACAATCCCAATCCCAATCCCAATCCCATCTGGGCAGGGACAGGCCCAGCTCTCCCAGGGCTGCTCCCTCTGCTCATCCCATCCTGGACTGATGCCAGGCTGTCCCAATCCACATTCAGCACCAGCATTTTGGCTTTTCCCAAAGGATTCACAGGCCAGGAGCTCCTGTGGGACATGGGAGGAGCTGCTGCCAGGGCAGGGCCACAGGGAGCCATCCCTGCCCCTCTCCAGCTCTGCCCTGACACTTTCATCGCTCCCATTTCCTAACCAGGCAACGACATTGTCTGCCCTGCCCTGAGGGGAGTGTTGTGAAAATAAAGGGATGGGAATTGTGAAAATAAAGGAATTGGGAGTTGTGCAAGGCCAGAGAAGCAGCTTTTCAGAGGTGTTTATTCAAATACAGACAAATATGTAGGGCAGTAGAAGCAAACACTCCCAGCAATGCTGGGCCTCATTATTCCAAACTCCATTTAAAGCTCTGGCTGCATTTCTGGGCTCCTGAAGAAACTGAGGAGTATTTAGGCCTTGGGAAAGCCTTGGAATGACACCCAAAGAGGAACCAGTAAGGAAGTGAACAAGTGTACATTTGAGGGTATAAGGAAGTTTATTGTGGGAGATAAGGGCTTTGTTTGGAGGCAGTTGGAATTGTGTGCTGTAAATAATGTTTGCTAACACGGGGTGGCTGTGGGAAAACAAACTGTGGAAAAGTTGTTGGGAGAGTCTGGCTGGTGCCATGTGTGGAGGGAGCATGGGCTGGAGGAAAAACCTCCCAGGGTTGTGTCATTAAAAACTCTTATCTGAGGGTGTTGATAGGAGAGAGGGAAATGAGGCTTCTGCAACCCTGCTGTGGGTTTGGAGGGAGCCATTCCCTGTGCAGATTCCTGGGGTTTTTGGGAAATAACAGGAAAGGGATTGTGTGGAAAGATGGAGCCAGGTGGGGATCGGGCTCTGCTGCCAGGAACAGGGACAGGAGCAGAGGGAACGGCCTCAGGCTGGGCCAGGGCAGGCTCAGCTGGGCCAGCAGCAGGAATTTGCCCATGGAAAGGGAGCTCAGGCTGTGGAAACCCAGGGCACTGGGAATATTTCTGTGTCTGCTCTGGGGTGCACTGACTTTGATCCTCATCCATGGAGAAAGTTTCCCAGACTTCAAGATAGACTGGAATCCACAAAAGTGTGAAATAGATTATGGAGAGCAGTGAAGGTGTTATCACTTGGTGAGAAATTGAGGTTTTGGGATTTTTAGTATGTTGTGGATGGCAGCAAGATGGGGACACAGGGTGTTGTCCTGGGTTTCTCCTTCATGCTTCTTCTTCCTCCTTCTCCATGGGTTTGGGTGGCATTTTGTAATTGGGCAGAGAAGTCCCCATTGCAGCTCTGTGGGATCAGTTATTGGGTTAAAAGGGAAAATAATCCAGGTGTCAGTTCTTCATTGGATAGTTCAGTCTTAAAAGTCCTTGGAACAAGAGATTGTTGGCCATTTTGTGCCTTCTAATGAAAAGATGCTGAACTCAGAGTAGTGAGACTGTTTTACTGATAACAAATAATAAACACCTGAGTGTGAACATGAAACACCATCTCAAGTGCCTTCAATCCAGACACAGAGAAACCCACAGCTGGTACTGCCAGGCCAGGCCTTGGCAGGGGCTGCCCAGGGAGCTTTGCAGGTGCCCATCCCTGCAGGTGTCCCCTGGAGGTGGCACTGAGTGCTCTGGGCTGGGGACAAGGTGCCCGTGGGGCACAGCTGGGACTCTGTGACATTGGAAATCTTTTCCAGCCTCAGGGATTTTGGGATTCCATGAACATTTCACTGCTGAAATTGAGGAAATCTCTCCTAAGGATGTGTGTTTTCCTTAAGATTTATAACGAAATTCACTTGGACTTTGATGGCAGAAGATAAAACCACGACATAGATAAACCAAATTTCAGGCTTCTGCTAAATTTTAGGATCGTGGGAATAGCAAAGCTCTCCAGAGGGAAATTCCTTGCACTGATACAATAATTCACCAGCTCCAACTTCCCTCCTGGGAAACAGCAGAATGCAATCAGCTGAACCTTTCAGAACGAAAAAGAAACAGAATTTTACCTGAGTTCAGTGCCTGTGACGCCAAATTTCATCCCAAATTGTTGAATTTGCTGAGGTGACAGGTCCAGAAAATCACGTTGTGCTGTTTCACTCCTTGGCAGCTCCTCCTGGCAGTCCCGGTTGGACGTGGTGGATGTTGGTTTCTTTTTCAGCTTCCCCCTCTGCAGAACCCTTGGGATTTGAGATGCATTTCAGAATTTGGCTTTCCAAACTCAGGGCACCAAGTGGGCCTGGCTGCCTCCCAGGCCATGTCTGTGAGAATTGCTTTTTTATTCCTCCTTGGAATGTGGTCAATTTATAAGCTGTCCCCACACCCTTTCTCTGCAGGAGTCTCTTCATTTCTTTGTGAGTTTTGCTGTTAAACTGTGCATAATTTGGGGTTTTTACTGTTCTCCCCCTGCTTTTGAGGCCGCTTTGTGAGTTTTGAAAAGATGTTAATTTTCCTTTTGTTGTTTTCTGTCGACCACTTAATCCTTTTCCCATTCCAATTGTTTTTCTTATTGCTCTCCTCCAACTTTTCTGTTGTTTGAAATGTCTGTCATCCCAAACTCGCCTTTGTTCTCCCAACAATGATTTTGGGAGCCTCCCTGCTGAGGAACATTCCAAATGTGTGTGTGGCTGTGGATGGGGGATTTTGGCCATCCCTGCTCTCCTTCCTTCATCTGGGCCATCAGCAGATCCCAGCAGCTCCAGGCCTTCCCTTGGAATCTGATTGCCAGGCAGAGTCACCAGCAGCTGGATGTCTCTCACACTCCACCTGGGTAGATTTCTTTTATCAGTTTTGGGCTGGCCACGACTCCACTTTAGCTCAGAAAATGAATTGAAGTCTCTCAAACCTCCCAGCAGCTCTGCAAGCATTCAGGAGCTGTGTCCTTATCCTTCCTACCCGGTGGAAGCAATCCAAAATCGTGACTCATTCCCTCAAAAAGAATGGAGAATGGGCTGAAATCCCTGGGGGTATTTTCTGATCAGAGGGGAAGTCCAGATATTTATCAGGTACTGAAATATTTTCGTTTCAGCTCAAAGAATTTTACCTCAAAAGACCTTGGTCCCTCATAACCATCTCCAAAGGTGTGGGAATCACAGCTGGGGGCAGTTCTGGGAATTTTGGGGTGCCAAGGGCTGGATCTTAAAGATATTTGGGTGCCCAGGGTTAAATAACAGCAGTATTACTCCCTGAGCCTAGAGTGGAGATCCTTAACTCAATTCCAACCCAGCCCCTGCAGGAATTCAGTGACTAAAGAGCCACTGGATGGAAATGGGACAGGGATGCTCCATTATTGTCTCCAGGGGGATGAGTGGAAGTGCCAAAGAGGAGGAGAGGATTTAGGGCTGTGGCTTCTGCAGGCACAGAGAAACCTCTGCAAAGAGAGAGGGGTTTTGGGATGGGTGGAATTCAAGGAACCTGCTGGGAATTTCTCAGAACCTTCTGGGAAACTTCTTGCTGTTGGATTCATTTCCATGGATATTGAAGTGGTGGGATTTAAAAGTCTTGGCACCCACACCATAATTACAGCTTCTGTTCACTGCTGTAACAGCTCGGCATTTCCAGGTGGATTTATCCTGGGTGGATGTGGCTTAGGAATGGGAATCACTGAGCTGCTCCAAGAAATGGGCTCCTTTAGGAGAATTCATCACCCACATTTGCCATTCCCACCCAAAATGGTTTCATTCCTTTTAAAAGCAAATTTGGGATTGGCCGTGAGGCTTTTAAATGTGTGACCTTCCACCAAACCATCCTGGAGAAGAATTCCTGAGGGAATACTGCAGGACACCAACCATTCCATCCAGGATCTGTCCCTGGGGATTGGAACTGGATTACAGAGGGCAGATTCTCACTCTCACCATGGAAAACTGGAAATCCTGGGAGAAATCCAATTTTTCCAGGGCATTTAAGTCAACAGCTGGGCTTGGAGCAGCTGAAGTTGGGTGGTTGGAGTGACATCTCCTCGTAGGCCCTCACAGTGCGAGGCTGCAGTGTCACAGAATCATGGAATGGTTTGGAAGGACCTTAAGGATCACCCCATTCCATCCCTGCCATGGGCAGGGACATCTTCCACTGTCCCAGGCTGCTCCAAGCCTGTCCAAGCTGGGCTTGGACACTTCCAGCTTCTCCTACCCCACCACCACACCCTCTACACACCTGGAGACCTCCCACCTGCAGGAAAAGGTTTTTCTCCTTCCCTGAAACTGTGACAATTCCCTAAGAATCCTCCCAGCCCTGGTTTGGACAACTCTGAGTCCCAGGCCAGGAGCAACAGCTTTGCCTGGAAGAAACTTTTGACCTTGGGGGTGTCTCTGGGCTGGTGACAATCTGAGATTTCAGGAGAACTGAGGAGCAATTTCTCCAGGATTCTGGCTCCAAGGGAGGTGCTTTGCCCAGGACAGGGTCACAGAATCATGGAATGGTTTGGAGGACTTTAAGGATCATCATGGGCATCATCATGGACCAGGATGCCTTTCAGTGTTCCAGGCTGCTCCAAGCCCCAGTGTCCAACCTGGCCTTGGTCACCTCCAGCTTCACCACCACACCCTCTACACACCTGGAAACCTCCCACCTGCAGGAAAAGGTTTTTCTCCTTCCCCGAAATTGTGCCAATTCCTTAAGGATCCTCCCAGTCCTAATTTAGACAACTGTGAGTCTCAGGTGAGGAACAAAAGCTTTGCCTGGAACAATTTGCTGGTGACAATTTGAGCCTTCAGGAGAGCCAGGCAGCAATTTCTCTGGGATTCTGGCTCCATGGGAAGGGATTTTTCCAGGACACCAGCTTGGGAATCACTCCCTGCTGCAGCTCAGGAGTTGTCCCGTGCCAGATATGATCTTCCCTCAGTAAATTCATTAAGTGCACAAACACAAAGACTCCCTTTGGACAATTAGGACCACGAGGGAGGGGTTGGGAAGATGATTGCTCCCTCCTGGGAAGAGATGAAAGCCTCCAGTGGGAAAGAGAAGAGATTTTTCCTGATAGATCTTCAGATTAAACCCGAGGGGCTGCTTGAGCTGGAAGTCTGCCTTCTGTTTTGTATCAATAACTGGATTTCAAATGCTTGGCTCCCACTCCTGTTTGTAGGTAATGGTTCTCTGTTGGGCTCCCTCTGCTTTCTTGGAGGTGGATTAGGACATAATTAAATATGAGGAACTCTAACGAAAACCATGGGTCTATCAAAGCAAATTAACTGCTGGGTCTGGTTTGGAGCTTGGGAGAATCACTGCAAACAATGGATTTGTTCCATCTTCTCTGGGCACTTCACTTCTGCCCTGTCTATTTGCAGCAGAATCCTGGGATTTGCTGCAAGCAAACAGAAAATCATAATTTTCTTGAGCAAACACAAAGGAGAGGGAGCTCCTCATGTTTATTTATGCCTCTGTGGCAACTACTTGGTGTAAAATCTACTTAAGCCCCTCTTTCATGACGAGAGATGGAAAAAGGAGCTTTTTTGGACATGAAAACCAGGGAATTTCTCTCCTGTTGCAGCTGCAATCAGACTTTGTTAAATGGCAAAGAATTTGTGCCTGGCTAATGAGGCATCACTAAAGATTCCCCGAGTTCATGCAGAGACAGAAATTCAGGAGGAATCAGAGCCAGGGCTGGGTTTGGTCCATGGCTCCATGGGCAAGTCCAGCTTCCCAAGGCTGCCCATGGAAGGGCAGAGCTGCTCTGTGGGACAGGGCAGGGAGAAGTTTCTGCCAAGGAGAAAAGTTTAAATGCAAGAAAAGCTGAAAATTCATGTGATGTTGGGAAAGGCCTTTATGTTTTGGGATGAATTTGAAGGTGAATGAGTTTCCATTTGTCCCATCTTTGCCTGTCCTCAGGCTCAGCCCATCCTTTGGTGGTTGCTGCATCTGGAAAGGCTGAAGAGCAGCTGGAACAGAGCCAAAGGAAGGTTTGGCTGCCCAAAAATCCAATTCCCTCCCTTGCTGTGGTTGCTGGAGTTGGGGATGTGCTCCTTGCACTCAGAGGTGTGTGTGTGTGTTAATGAAGGGCTTTGGAGCTGCTCTCATTCCCTTTTTGGCTCTTTCCTTATTGGCAATGTTTGCTCCCAGCAGCAGGAGCCCTGGGCAGACCAGCTGGATCCTGTGGTGGGAGGGAGGAGGAGCAGGGGAGCATCCACCTGGATTTCTGCTGCTCTTGGACAGCTCTTGGCATGCCTGGCTTTCCCAGAGGAGCAGCAGCCCAAATGTCCACGCTGGGCTTGGCTCTCCAGAGATTTGAGGAAATCTCCCACCCTTGGGCTGCTGGCAGGGACAGGGCAGTGGGACAACCAGCCCTGGAGCTTTTCACCATGCAGCTGGAAACCCTCTGGGAATTCTCTGGCTTTTCCATGTGGAAATGAGGGCAAAAATTTCCACTCCAGTCCTGAATGTGGTTTTCCTTTCCTCA
Organism: Calcarius lapponicus; assembly: GCA_039654755.1. Taxonomy (NCBI): domain Eukaryota; kingdom Metazoa; phylum Chordata; class Aves; order Passeriformes; family Fringillidae; genus Calcarius; species Calcarius lapponicus. Next base: position 112,632,833 of record CM077462.1, read on the forward strand.
GCTTGTTTGCTGAGTCCACTTCCCTGGCTGAGTGCACACTGAACACAACATTGTGAACGGAAATATCATGAACAGAATTCTGAGCAGAAACCTCCCTGAGTTCTCCAGGTTTCCTCTCACTTTCTGCAAACAGGGAGAGATTTGCAAACAGGGAATTCTGTGGGAGGAGAATCAGCCTTGAACACTGAATTATCAGCTGTTTATAAAGACCAATTCCAGTGATTATTCCCCCTTTGGCAGGGCTGTGGTTTGTGCTGAAAGCACTACCAGTTTAACCCAGTTTCCATGATGGGAAGTGACCTCCAGCAGGGAAAGCCTGGTTAATGGTGAATTATCAAATATTCTGGGAAAAGATTCCTCCTGGCAGGGTGGGCAGGGGCTGGGATGGAATTCCCAGAGCAGCTGGGGCTGCCCCTGGATCCCTGGCAGTGCCCAAGGCCAGGCTGGACCCTGGGGACAGTGGGAGGTGTCCCTGCCATGGCAGGGCTGGCACTGGGTGGGATTTAAATCCCTTCCATCCCACCCCATCCACAATTCCCCATTTCTCTAACTCAGCTGCAGACAGATTCATTCCCACTTTGGTTGGTTCCCAGAGGATCCCTTAGCCCCAGCTGCAGTGCTGTGGATGCCATGAGCCTTGCAGGGGGAAGGAGAGGCCAGGGCAAGGTGGGACCTTCCCAGCACCATCCTCTGCTCATCTGCAGGCTCAGAGTTCAGACAATCCCAGAATCCCAGAATGGTTTGGGTTGGGAGGGACCTCAAATCCCACCCAGTGCCACCCCTGCCATGGCAGGGACACCTCCCACTGTCCCAGGCTGCTCCAACCTGGCCTTGGGCACTGCATTGCACTGCAAAAAGCATTGATCAGTGCCCAGCAAGATTTTGTAATTAAAAGAAAGAAATAATAAAAAAAAAAAACACCAAAATATGTTGTGTCAACTTTCTTCCTGATGTTTGTTTTTCTCATTTCCAGAAAACAACTCTGGAGCTGTGCTGTAAAACCACCAACAAACTGATGGATGCATTGGTGAGGTGGTAAAATGATAATAAAAGGGCAGAGGGGGAAAGTGGCCTCTTTCTGCTCCCAGTGAGGGCAGAGGAACGTTCTGGAACAGCCAGCAGGAACAACAGGAACAGAAATTCAAACCAAACCAACCAATTGCTTCATCTTTCACTTCTGTAGCTGACCTGCACAAGTGAGCACTTTAATATTTTCTTCCAGGGATGCAGGGGCAGCCCCAGCTGCTCTGGGCACCCTGTGCCAGGGCCTGCCCACCCTGCCAGGGAACAATTCCTCATTGCCAAGATCCCACCCAGCCCTGCCCTCTGGCACTGGCAGCCATTCCCTGGGTGCTGTCCCTGCAGGCCTTGTCCCCAGTCCCTCTGCAGCTCTCCTGGAGCCCTTCAGGCCCTGCCAGGGGCTCTGAGCTCTCCCTGCAGCTTCTCCTCTCCAGACTGAGCAGAATAAGGATAATCCAACAATATAAAAGTGCATTTTTATGAGAGGCTCCTCATTCCTGGAATTTGAAAGTCAAAGTGGTTTTTTCAATGAATTCCTTGAATTTCCTTGGTAAAGATGTCAGGCTTCAATTCCATTTTCTTGTCTTCCATGGGGAAAACAGAGCTAAAAAGTCTTGACTGTGTCTGGCAGCCTAAATTTACACAAAATGTTTGTTTTGAAGCTTGTTGTCATCTGCCTGCCTGAATTTTTGGGATTATATTTTATTTTTATTGTGGAAAACTGGAAAAGAATTCATGAAGAGGATTGAAAAATTCACTGGGAGACTGAAAATTAATTAAATTCCAATGAATTAAAATATATGTGTTTAGCAAATACGGCTTTTTTTTAACATAAAAACCAACTTGGAATTCCAAATGTGTCCTGAAAATAATCCCTGGCTTGGTTTCTGCTGGAACACATTAGTGCAGACTAATTTTAGGCTGGCTCCTGGGCTGGCTCTGGGATCCAGAGTGAAAACCTGCTGCCCAGCACGATCCTGGACTCAGGAATCAGGCTCCTGCTCCCAACTTCCTTTTGGAGGAGCCTCTCCCTGCCCCTTTCCCATCTGGTGTGCACAGGGAGAAAACTTGGATGCTCTGAGACATCCTGTGTTGGTTTCACTGCCTGAGAAAAATAGGATTAGGGAAGGAATAGAATGAGGACATCTTCTGGGACCACTGAGATTTGCTTCAGGGATTTGTTGATTGAAGTAGGTTGGATGAAATTCCATGTGTTTTTCTCTGTGTGAGAGAAATAAAGGGAAAGGTGGTGTCAAAAGCCAATACTCCCCAAAATGTTCCTGCCCAGGATTCTGTGGTGGCTTTCCCTGGAATTCTCTGGCATTTCTGGCATTTTTGTTCTCTCACAGCATCATCACTCTTCCCCTACATTGAATGTTGGGAAGAAATTCCTCCCTGGAAGGAGCTGAGGGGCTGGGATGGAACTGGGGCTTGGAGCAGCCTGGGGCAATGTCCCTGCCGTGGGAATGGGATGATCCTTAAAATCCCTTCCACCCCAAACTCTTCCATGACTTCACATCCAAACAACACCTTGGTGCCATAATGTCCCTGGTTCCCCACATCTCTTTCCCATTTTTAAGGCTGGAATTTCAATAATTTGACCCAATCTGCTCTTGCCAAGCCCAGTAAAACTGCTCAGGATCATCTTCTAGGAAGTGGAAAAAGGGGAGTTTTATTTAATAGGAATTTCTGCTTCCTATTTATTTAATAGGAATTTCTGCTTCCTGTCTTGCTGACAGCTCTGTAATTCCCTGGGGTTTTTTCCATTTTTCCAGGGAAGTGCTTTGCTTTCTATTCCCCAGCCACTGAAGGCTCTCAGATTCCTGGTGCTGGCTCCTCCTCATGCAAGGGATTTCCTCAGATCCTGATGATTTGGAAATCCTGAATTTGCCAGAAATCCTTAATTTGTTAGAAATCAATAATGTGTTAGAAATTCATCATTTGTCAGAAACCCCTAATTGCAATAATCAATAATCAATAATCTGTTAGAAATCCGCCATTTGTCAGAAGCCCCTAATTTGTCAGAAATCCATAATTTGTCAGAAATCTTCTTCACCTGTGTTTCCCACCTTGGCTTTTCCTTGGGAACATGAAATCCAAGTTAACTCTCTCTCTGTCTCATCCCTTTTTTTATTTTTCATGGAATCATGGATCTCTCTCCTGGATGAACCTCCACAATTATTCCTCTCTCTGTGAGCACACAAAATACATTCCCATGGATCTGACACCTCTGTGGGATTTCCCCCATTCCTGCTTGGAAAAGCACCACTTTTACCACTTTTACTCCTCTGATTTATTTTTTACACTTTTAATGGAGTCTCCACCACTATTCCCAATTATCTTCCCAGAAAATTCCCCTCCAGCTGCGGGACTGGGATCTCCCGGGGTCCATTATTTCTTTGCTGCTGTTCTCACAGCTCCTTTTCCTTGGAATGCTGAACTTCATCCCAATTATCTCCCAGTTTATCACTTGGAACTGGGCAAAAAGTCCCAGCCCAGACACCCCAACCTTCTCCAAATCCCATCCCAAGCTGCACTCAGCTGCTCCAGGCACTGAATTCCTTGTCCAAGAGTTTTCCATGTCCCATCAGATATTTTTGGGAAAACTCCTTTGTCCCTCTGTCCTTTTTAAAGTTGTTTTTAGGAGCTTTTTAAAGTGAGTTTGGTGCCATTTTTCCAGCTCTGTTTTTAACCTGATGTTCATCAATCTCTTCCCCTTTTTTTTTTTTTGGAATCATGTATCTCTCTCCTGGATGAACCTCCATGATTATTCCTGCCTCTCCTTCCTGAAGTGCTGCTCTAAATTAGCCCTCCCAGTAATTTTTGACCATTTAAGGGCCTTTAAGGAATGATCTCCCCACTGGATAATCCAAATCCTGCTCTTCATCGTGTCCCTGAGCTCCCCAAAGCCACAGAAACCCAGCAGGAGCTGATGTTTGGAGAAATTAATCCCCAAAACTTCTCTTCCTCTTCTTTTCTTGGGTTTGTTTTGGTTTTGTTGCTGTTTGCTTTGTAACCACCAACAACACAAAAAGAACCCTGGATTATCCCCCCAAAAATTCCTGCAGGAAAAGCTCCCTAATCCCAGCCCTTGGCTCCCTTCTCAATTAGCAGATTCCTGATTTTGGGGGAAACAGCCCCTTTTGCTTCTGCTTAAATTCTTGGATGCTTAAACCCAAAATCTGATTCCAGGCTGGGATGGTTTCCTGCCACTGTGGATTTCCCAGCTGGATTTGGCAGAGCTGCCCCTGGGGCCAGGCTCTGCCTCTGCTCTGGGCAGGGGAACATCCCTGAAATCCCTCACTTGAGGATAATAATCCTGCAGATGAGGATCCCAGGCCTCAGGGAAGGCAAAGGGAGCTCAGTTTCACCAGGAATTTCCTCTTGCTCAAGGTTATGGTTTTGGCCAAGTCAAGTTTCTATTTCCAGATGAAGAAATCTGGTGATTTTTCCAGATTTTTCTCTGTTAAACAGAGTTAGAACAAATGGGTCCCCACAGAGCATCTCCCTTTGTCACCTCTCTCTTCCTCTGGGATTATTTTTGATCTCTTTTCCATTCTTACACTGCTCACAATATTTTGGAATATTTTGATACATGTTTATTGTGGATTCCTTCACTTTTTTTTTTGTTTCCCACTTCCATATTCTTGGAATCAGGCTGAGAGAATAAGGAATCATAGAATGGTTTGGGTTGGGACATTAAACATCATCCCATTCCATGGCAGGGACACCTTCCACTGTCCAATCATCCAGTTAAATCCAATAATATTAATTTTGTTCTAGCCTGTTGGGGAATTCCACCTGCTCGAAATTGGGGCTGAATTTAATCCCTGCCCTTCACAAGCACCTCCAAAACCCTTCAAGCAAAGCATTCCTCACTTTGGGGCTGCACTTGGACCTCAATCCTACAGAAATAGGAAATATCTCAAGGAATTTTAGGGACAGGCTTCTTCCCTGTGCCTGTAGGACACAGAGTGAGGGGAGTAAATTAAAAAGAATTCAGATCAGAGATAAGGAAGAATTTTTTTTACAGTGAGGGTAGAAAAACGCTGGGAAAGATTGTCCAGAGAGGTTGTGGATGCCTCACCCACGTGGATGGAGTTTTAGGATCTTGGAGGAGTTTCTGTTTATTGCAGAGGGGAGGCTGGACTAGAAGATCCCTTCCAAACCATGATTTCATGAAACTTTAGACCCTCCATGACCTTCTCTTGGTGAGGGAGGGGAAGAGAGGCCTTCCAGGTGTGTGGAATCGGGAATGTGGGAAAAGCAGAGGGATGTGGGGAAATGGCAGCAATTCCCGAGGCCTTGTCCCTCTGCCTGAGGGATGGGAAGTGCAGGTGGGGAAAGGGAACCCTCTGGGAACTGGGATGGAAGAAGAATCAAGAATGAGAAGGGCAGAGTGAGGCTGAGAGCTCAGACTCAGCTCAGTGTCCTGTTTGGGAATTTCCAACTTCATCCTAATCCTTCTTGTCCCTCCCAGGGAGTGCCTGAGGTGTCCTCAAAGGGAATTTCCATCTCAGCATGGAAACACAGAGGGATTGCCCAGCTGGGCCTGCTGGGTGCAGCTCTGGGGAAGGGATGATCCTCATGGGGGTGTGTGTTGTGTCCAGGGCTCCCAGCAGCCAGGAGCTGGACAAATCCCTCAGGAATTCATCCCTGGATGAAGGAGCACATAGTGAGTGCTGCTGGGGACATGCAGGCCTGGGGAATTGTCCCAGCTCAGCTTGGTGGCTCTGGTGGGGACAGGGATGTTCTCTGTGTCCCAGGAATTGGGGTGTTCCTGCTCTGCCAGTCTTGGGAGTGGCACTGGGTGAAAACCCCAACATTGGAATTTCTGCTTCCCCATTGCTTTGAGCTGGTTCAGAGAATCACAGAATCCTGGAATATCCTGAGTGGGAAGGACCCCCAGGATCATCAATCCCAGCCCTGCCCTGCCCAGAGCCCCCCAAGCCCAGCCTGGGCATCCCTGGCAGCTCCTGGAGCTGTGGCAGCCTCGGGGCCGTGCCCATTCCCTGGGCAGCCTGAGCAGTGCCAGCACCCTCTGGGCAGGAACCTTGCCCTGAAATCCAACCTAAACCCCTCCTGGCCCAGCCCCAGCTGCTCCCTGGATCCCATCAGGTCACAGGAGCAGCTCCATGTTTGATCAGCCTGTTTGGCGCTTGGGGACAAGGGACTGATCCAAAGAGGATTAAAGGTGACCAAGCTGGAGGGGTTTGTCACCAATTCCAGCAATACCAGCCCAAATCTGCCTCTGGAAAAATCATCACCATCTCCTGCAGCTGCTGATCCCTCAGGGCACCCTCAGAAGTGGCAGCAGTGGGGCTCTGGCAACAGGAGCCCAAAAATTCTGGGGACAATCCTTGAAGGAGGTGTTCTTTGAAACAAGTGGTTCTTAGAACACTGGGGGTTGACCCTTTATTTGTACCATTTTTGCATTCAGCTGGGAAAAGTAAATGGATTTTCCAGTCCAATAAGATTTATTTTGTTCTAGTCTGTTGAGGAATTCACCTTCCCAAGGAGGTGGAGCAGCAGAGATGCAAACATTACACAGAATTCCTCACTGGACACCTTTTCCTGTGTGCTCAGACATCCCAAACTCTGGGGATGTCTCTTTTTACAATCACCAGAAGTTCTGCCGGATGTTAAAATGTTCTTTTTCCACCCACTTTGCTGCCAGCCAGAAGGTTCCTTTCCTTGGAGGAGAGGGGATCTCAGGGAGGATTCTGCCACGGGCTACAAAACATCAAAGCCAATCTTTCTCCTACGTCTCTCCCAGAAACCAACAGCTCTGAAATGGAGTCCCTGATGCAGAGCTGCCTTCAGGGCAGCACAAGCTCGTTATATCAGGCTAGAACAAAATAAATATGATTGGATTGAAAAATCCATTTACTTTTCCCAGCTTAATGTAAAATTGGAATGAATTAAGGGTCAACTCCCAGTGTTCTAAGAACCACTTGTTTCAAAGAACAAACCCCTCCAGCCTGTTCACCTTTAATCCTCTTGGGATCAGTCCCTGTCTGCTCTGGAGCTGAGACCTCAATTTCAGCAATTTTCCTTTGCTTTCCCTGGACTGGGAGCTGGGATTTTCTTTGACCTGCTGCAGAGATCCCGGAGGAGGCTCCAGGATGAGCAGAGGGATGGAGCAGCTCTGCTGGCAGGAAAGGCTGGCACAGCTGGCATTGTTCACCTGCACAGGAGAAGCTTTGGGCTGAGCTCAGGGTGGCCTTGCAGGGCCTGAAGGAGCCCCAGGAAAGCTGCAGAGAGACAATTGCCAGGGGATGCAGGGACAGCACCCAGGGAATGGCTGCCAGTGCCAGAGGACAGGCTGGAAAAGTAATTCCCTTTCCTCCAGGAGTTACTGCTGGGTTTGCCCCCCTGGAAAAGCAAATTAAAGCAGGCAGTGAAAGTCTCTCAGAATATTCGGTTTGAGATGCAAAAAATGTTTGTGGGTTTTGCTGTGCTCTCCCAGAAAAAGATCCTGCCTCATTTATTCCTCCTGTAAATATGCTTCATAAAAAGATACATTCAGGCACATACACACCAACATCTTCCTCTCTGTTGTCTGCACACACACATTTACTTTTCAGGCCAAAAACAGTAACTGCAGCTGTGAGAAATGGATTTGTAAAGAATTTTCAAAAATAAAAAAATAATCTCAACTGAGATAAGGTGTGCTGGCTTAGGAAGGCCATGGATATTGGGAATGGGGAATTGTTCCCTGGCAGGGTGGGCAGGGCTGGGATGGAATTCCATCCCTGGACCCCTGGCAGTGCCCAAGGCCAGGCTGGACACTGGGGCTGGAGCAGCCTGGGACAGTGGGAGGTGTCCCTGCCATGGCAGGGGTGGAGCTGGATCATCCCTAAAATCCTTTCCAACACCAACCATTCTGTAATTCCATGATCTAGGAAGGCAGAACCAGCCCTGAGCAGGGTTACAGAGTGCCTGGATGTACAATTAACCCTCACTCATCAGATACTTCCAGCCTCCAAATTCCCAAGGCAATCAGGGTTTGTGTCATTCCATGGGAATGGCCTCAGCACTGGAATATTCCCTGGGCAGAGGCCACCAGAGCAGATGGGACATTTCTGTCTGGATGATGCTTCTGGAAGGAGGATGGAGCATTATTGAGCAATCCTGATCTGCTCTGCCACCCTTAAATGCACTTCTAATTCAGCTCTGAGTGTGTCCTAACAAAGCTGAGCTCAGGGTGGGCTCAAGCCCTGTGTGAGGCACCACTGAGTTGAGTTTTTTGCACCCCAGCAGCATATTCTGAGTTTTTTCTGATTCTTATATGAATTATGGAAAAGAAAATCCCCACAAAAATATCCCAGAAGGATCTGGAAAGAGGATCCTCCATGAGGAACGAGCTCCATGAGGAACGAGCCCCATCCCCACAGACACTGGATTTTACTGGTGCCCAGCCCACAACTCCTGAATGGAGAGCCAGGAGTATTTCCCAAAGGGCTCCCTTGATCTGGAATTCTCCCTGGGGTTTCCAAGGTGTCCCCAAGGTGTGGGATTGGTGGCCACCTCCTGCAAGGATTGTCCCCACAATTTTTGGGCTCCTGTTGCCAGAGCCCCAGTGCTGCCACTTCTGAGGGTGCCCTGAGGGATCAGCAGCTGCAGGAGATGGTGATGATTTTTCCAGAGGCAGATTTTGGGCTGGAATTGCACCTTTTCCTGTGCTCACATGGGGCTGCTTTCCTGGCAAAAAGGAGCAGGGATGGCTCAGAGGAGCTCCTTGCTCTGTGCCTGTGAACATCTCCCAGATGTTGAGCGCTGGACTGTTGGGGAAGATGAGACAGGAAAGCCTTATCAATATGATTGTCTGGCAAAAGATTTTTGAGACTATAGGAACGATAAGCGAGATTGAAATGAAAAGCAAGCTTTGAGATACCTCAGTTACTGAACAACTGGAAAACAATGGTGTGGCCAGCTGAAGGTGATCCCCTTTTGATGGAACAACATCCTCTGCTTGCAGACAGCTCCAAGGGTCTGAGCAGACCCTACAGCTTGGCAGAAGGGGCCCAAAGAGGAGTCTTTTAGGGTTTAAAAATGTAACACAGGGATGGTAATGTAGTGATTCTTACAGGCTGTATGGAAATGCTGTAAGATTTGTATCTTGTACTAGATTGGTTAGCGAGAATCAGAATATTCAACACAGAAGAAGATTTATTGTGTTGTAACGGGAACCTCGTGCTCTTGCCTTTTACTCTCTTGCCTCTTAGCTCTTACCTCTTGTCTCTTAGCTCTTGTCTTTTATGCTCTTACCCCTTTTACTCTCTTATGCTTTTACTCTCTCACCCTCTCATCCTCTCTCCCCCTCTCTTCTCTCGGGCCTGCTCTGAGCTGTGGCTGGCAGCTCCCAGCAGGGCCCTGCACCCAGGCCCTTTGCAGTGAACCCCAAAACCCCAAAAGGCCCCTGCACCCAGGCCCTTTGCAATAAACCCCCAAATTCCAGCAGGGCCCCTGCACCCAGGCCCTGTGCAATAAACCCCAAATTCCAGCAGGGCCCTGCACACCAGACCCTTTGCAATAAACCCCAAATTCCAGCAGGGCCCTGCACCCAGACCCTTTGCAATAAACCCCAAATTCCAGCAGGGCCCTGCACCCAGGCCCTTTGCAATAAACAACCAAATCCCAAAAGGTCCCTGCACCCAGGCCCTTTGCAATAAACCCCAAATCCCAGCAGGGGCCCTGCACCCAGGCCCTTTGCAATAAACCCCAAATCCCAAAAGGCCCCTGCACCCAGACCCTTTGCAATAAACCCCAAATTCCAGCAGGGCCCTGCACCCAGGCCCTGTGCAATAAACCCCAAATCCCAAAAGGCCCCTGCACCCAGGCCCTGTGCAATAAACCCCAAATTCCAGCAGGGCCCCTGCACCCAGGCCCTTTGCAATAAACCCCAAAAGGCCCCTGCACTTGGCCCTTTGCAGTAAACCCCAAAAGGCCCCTGCACCCAGACGCTTTGCAATAAAGCACAAGTTCCCAGCCCTGGCTTCAGAGATCTCTCATCTCCATCCATCCCGGCCGTCCTACCCCCTGTCAGTCTTCCACTGGACAAATTTAGCCCTGCACAGGGGATGTGGCACCCAGCACGTCCTCAGGGTTCTCCTGGAGGGAATGGGGAGCCTGGGATTCTCCCGGGCAGAGGAGGATCCATCCACTGGGTGTTGTGCTGTGAGAACATTTCTCCTGTGACCTCTGGAGTGGTGCTGAGGGCCAGGCAGGAGCAAACAGCAGCTAAATTTGGCACAGGCCTTAAAAACATTTCCCATTTTGTTTGACAAATGTCCATGAGATGGGAAAGAATCCTTCCTTGCCTGTTGAGAAACATCAGCCCATGGAAATCCTTCTCCAGCACTGAAGCCGGGTGGTTTTTCCAGCAATTTCTCCCAAGCAGCACATCCTACCTTCATCACTGGCTGTTCTATTTTTAATTTGTGTATCCTCAGGGTCTCCTCTGGAGGTCCTATCACAACAACCAGCCCTGGTGGTTGCTTTGAAGTTGCACCTGGCACTTCTGAGTCATCCCAGTAGGAAAGGCTGGGGTTGGGAAAGAGCTGGAATGTGCAGCTCATCCTTTAACACTGATTTTTTTCGGGTTGGTGGGGACGTCAGGGAAATGTCTGAAGAGCAGGAGGTGCCTGACACGGGGGCAGATTTTGATTTTTCCATCTCACTGGAGGCATCCAGAAGTGTCCCTTTCCACGCCTGTGGTTTTCCATGGAGGCAGGATTTGCCTGGTGAGAGCTGTGAGGAGTTGGAGCCTTTTCCAGCCTTTTTTGGGCTCTACCCCAAAGCCCCGTGGGCAGCAGGGCAGGGAGGGGGTTCTGCCCCTCTGCTCTGCTCTCCTGAGATCCCACCTGGAGCAGTGGGAGCAATCCTGGTGCCTCCAGGGTGAGAAGGATGTGGAGCTGCTGGAGCAGATCCAGAGGAGGCCACAAAGCTCCTAAAGGGGCTGGAGCCAGGCTGGGAGAGCTGGGAATGCTCAGCCTGGACAAGAGGAGGGGGTGTGGAGACCTCACAGCAAATCCCAGGGGCTGAAGGGGCTCCAGGGAACATGGAAAGGGACTTTTCATCAAAAACTGGAGGGACAGCACCCAGGGAATGGCTGCCAGTGCCAGAGGGCAGGGCTGGATGGGATCTTGGCAATGAGGAATTGTTCCCTGGCAGGGTGGGCAGAGGGCTGGGATGGAATTCCATCCCTGGATCCCTGGCAGTGCCCAAGGCCAGGCTGGACACTGGGGCTGGAGCAGCCTGGGACAGTGGGAGGTGTCCCTGCCATGGCAGGGGTGGCACTGGGTGATATTTGAGGTCCATTCCAACCCATTCCATGATTTTGTGGGCCTGGCTTTGTGTGCATCCACATCTCTGGGGTTTGGCCAGTGCCAGGTGGGACCTGCAGGAATTTTCTGCAGGAATTTTCAGGGGTTGTTTCTGTTGGGGAGATGATGACAGTGACTCTGACATCCTGAGGGCTTTCCAAGCCCATTCCATGTCTGTCTCCTCCATCACAACGGGGATATCTCCCACTCCTCTCCACTCACCTGCCCTTCAGGCAGAATTGACCCAAGGAGTTGTTCCTGTAGAAAATCTGCTCCAGGGAGAGCAGGAACGTGAAGATTCTGCTAAAACCACTTCTTTTCCCACTAATACCTGTGGCTGCCACAGGATCCCTGCAGGGTTCCAGGGATTCTGCCCTGCCCTGTGTGATGCTCCTGCTCTCCCAGAAATCCCCAGGCTCCAGGGCTGGCCCACAAACTGCAGCATTCCCAGGCTCCTGCAGGATGAAAGGCCCTCCACGTGGGTGAGTTATCATTATTTGTTATTATCCTCTCCCTGATCCACTTGGGAAGACAGATGTGCATTCCTTCCCCCTCCCTCCCTTCCCCGAGAACTGATGAAACATGAAAATCACTTCTTAGGGGAAAAAAAAAATTAAAAAACCAACCACAAAGTCACCACAATTCATCGGGAGCTCGTTGGTTTCCTAATCTCTGAAAATGAGCCAGGTCAAACAGCCACAGCTCCTCTGATAAATTGTTATTCTTGGGGATTTTCATCCTTCCATGGAAAAGTACCTGGGCTGGCTCTGTGAGCTCCTCTCAGCCTGGCAGCAGCATCCAGCAGTGGAAAATTGGAGAGCTCCAGCTGCAGGGAGAGCGTTCAGGGCAGTGTTTTTACATCTTTGGCTCCACTCAGGCTTCCCTGAGGAAAACAGGGCTGGGCAGCCCAGGGAGCTGCATGGAGAGGCTGCTCCTCTGAAATGAGTGTGCTGGATGGAAGAAACGGGAGGAAAAGAGAGCTCTGAGTTTGTGGAGTGCTCAGCTGGAGAGCCAGGGAGGTTCCAGAGGGAATGCCTGGGAAATTCTCCCTCCAGCAGAACTTAGGGGTAGAGCTCCAGCTGAGTTTCCCTCTCCCTTTGAGGTGTTTTATTCCCTGATTCCCACTCCCTGAGGGTGACATTTAACAAATCCTGGGGCTGGCTTTCCTTGGGAACACCCACCCTGGGGGGCTGCTGAGGGGAGGAATTCCCTGCTGGAATCTTCTGAGGGCTGTGACAGCAACAAAAGGCACCAGGGGCAGTGCAGCAGGTGTGGATTGTTCCCGCTGCTCCATGGAATCTCCAGAGGGTGATTCCCAGGGACACTGCAGGGAAAAGGCCCCGATGTTCCTCCTTTTTGGCTCTGGGAGGTCTCACCCCAGTGGGAGAATCAACAAATCCCAGATTATGGGATCATCCAGAGCCACCCCTGCCATGGCAGGGACACCTCCCACTGTCCCCAGTGTCCAGCCTGGCCTTGGGGCACTGCCAGGGATCCAGGGATGGAATTCCATCCCAATCCCTGCCCACCCTGCCAGGGAACAATTCCTCATCCCCAAAACAAGCTCTCAGTGTGCCAGGCCTGTCTGTTTTTCCAAACACTCTTTCCTCCAGGTTTTTGGGGTGCTTCCCTGCTCTGGAATTGTTGGCATTGGCAGCAGCTCCTGTCTCTGATGTGGTTTGTGAGCATCCCCAAAGCCACTGGGGGTGAAACCTGGGTGTGCTCCAAGCTCTCCTGCCACCCCAGGACACTGTTGGGTGCCAGAAGAATCCAAAGGGTGCCAGAGCAGGGTGCTGCCAGTTTTTTGTTGTTGATTCCCTCTCGTGACAGGCACGAGGATGTGCATGGACAGGCAGAGCACAGGAAATTCTGCATCTCCCACATTTTTAAAAATCTGGGACCATTTCAGTGGTTTTGGGTCAAGCAGCCACCTCAGAGTGATGTTTTTGGGGAAGACTTGCCTGGATGAGTTCAGTCATTCCCAAGAATTAAAATGATGTTGTCACAGACATATTTTATGAAAAATCCTTTTGCCAGGATTTTTTCTTCTGAGAAGCTGAGAGGCCTCAGAAATGAAATGTAACCAATGGTTATCTGCTGCTGTGGAATGCAACAGGTGCAGCTTTGATTGGTCTCATGTGGTTGTTTTTAATTAATGGCCAATCACAGTCCAGCTGTCTCAGACTCTGGTCAGTGACAAGATTTTATTATCCGGTCCATTTTAAAATTATTTATTATTTATTTATTATTATTATTTATTATTTATTTTAATTTATAATTTATTTTATCTTATTAATGTTATTAATGTTGTTAATTTTATTTATATATTATTATTTATTTTATTAATTATTTATTATTTTTGTTATTATTATTTTATTTTTATTTTTATTATCCATTCATTTTATTATTCCATTCCATTCCTTTCAAGCCTTCTGATGAAATCCTTTCTTCCATTCTTTTAGTACAGTTTTAGTATATCATTTTCATTTAATATAATATATATCACAAAATAATAAATCAGCCCTCTGAAACGTGGAGTCAAGATTCTCATCTCTCCCCTCATCCTGGGACCCCTGTGAGCACCACATGATGTTGATTTCTCCACACTGCATTAAAACCAAAATTATTCCAGAGGTTCGGCTGGGAAGCTTTGGTGTTTCCATGCTTGGATTTTGCAGTGGGATGCCCTGGGGTCAGGGGCCAAGCCTTCTGCTGGTTTTCCAAGATAAACTACCCCCGTTTTGTCTCACTCCCAAATTCAACAGATGTGTGTAGCCAGTGGAGAGGTTTAGGGAACTCACCCCTGAGGAACGTTCAGACCATGACTTCAGGAGCTCAGGAGAAGTTTGGAGAAGTTTAGAGAACTCATCCCTGAGGAATGCTCAGACCATGACTTCGGGAGCTCAGGAGAAGTTTGGAGAAGTTCAGAGAACTCACCCCTGAGGAATGCTCAGACCATGACTTCGGGAGCTCAGGAGAACTTTGGAGAAGTTCAGAGAACTCATCCTGAGGAATGCTCAGACCATGACTTTGGGAGCTCAGGAGAACTTTGGAGCTGGCTTGGGAATGCTGCTGTGTCTGCCACAGAGGCTGAGGGCAGAAATAACAGGTTGGAGCTTCCAGAAATTAGAATGGAGAGATTTTTCTGGATTAAGGCTTCTTTCCTCTTGTAGGAATGTCCTTCCACTCCTTTCCCTTCCAACAAGAACATGGATCTGCACTGGGAGTCTGTGAGGCCACCACTCATCCTCACTGACTGGAAGTTCTCCCAAACCAGCCAAAAGTTTTTCCCTCAGTGGGACCAAACCAAGCCCTGGCCCTAATTTTGGGTTTGAAGAGGACCAAATCCCCTGTGAACTCAGGGGGGGAAGATTCAAAAAGCTTTTTAAAAAAATGTCTGTAGCCATTGTGTCCCTGTGCTGTTATCCCAGATAATGGTGTTTTGTCTAACTGGGAGGCAGTGGAGCTCTCCACCTCAAAACAGGGCTCCAAAATTCCAGTCTACAGCAAAACAGATGGGTCTGGGTTTTGATCTTACAGTGGGATTCAGCCTGGGCAATGTTTTTCCTGCTTTATCTCCACAATAAACACTGGAAACCCTCTTCGGCTGATAGGAAAACCTGGAAACTGTTTTGTTGTTGGAAATCTCCAGAGCCTTCCTTTCCTTATTTATGACCCGTGATGGTGCTCACAGGGGTCCCAGGATGAGGGGAGAGATGACAATCTTGACTCCATGTTTCAGAAGGTCTGATTTATTATTTTTGGATATATATTATATTAAAAGAAAATGATATACTAAAACTATACTAAAAGAATGGAAGAAAGGATTTCATCAGAAGGAAAGGAAAGGAAAGGAAAGGAAAGGAAAGGAAAGGAAAGGAAAGGAAAGGAAAGGAAAGGAAAGGAAAGGAAAGGAAAGGAAAGGAAAGGGAAAGGAAAGAGAAAGGAAAGGAAAGGAAAGGAAAGGAAAGGAAAGGAAAAGGAAAGGAAAGGAAAGGAAGAAGGAAAAGGAAAGGAAAGGAAAGGAAAGGAAAGGAAAGGAAAGGAAAGGAAAGGAAAGGAAAGGAAAGGAAAGGAAAAGGAAAGGAAAAGAAAGGAAAGGAAAGGAATGATAATAAAATCTTGTGACTGACCAGAGAGTCCAAGCCAGCTGACTGTGATTGGCCATTAACTAAAAAACAACCACATGGGACCAATCAAAGATGCACCTGTTGCATTCCACACCAGCAGAAAATTATTGTTTTTCTTTTCCTCTGAGGCTTCTCAGGAAGAAAAAATCCCAGCCAAAGTATTTTTCAGCAAATATGTCTCTGGACAATGACCCCTGCCAGGAGCAGGGGCAGCTGGGAGGCTGACAGAGATCAGGGAGCTCTGCACACCTCAAGGTTATTCCCATTTGTTTCATTCCTTGGTTTTTCCCACCCCTGGGGACTGGCAGCCCTTCCCCTGCTGGTTCTTCTCTACTCCTTCATCCCACCTCAGGAGCCTTTGTGTCCTAAGGGCAGCCAGAGGAATCTTTGTTGTGGTGTGGACATTATTTACAAGCCGGGGTGTCAGCCCAGTTTGATTCATACCTCCAATTAATGGAAATTTACCTCCAATTAATGCAAATTTACCCCCAGTCTTGTTTAATCCCCTCCTGCCAGGCTCACCCACCTGGCCTGCATGGTCCCAGAGCAGATTTCCTGCTGGTTGATCCCAAAATTCTCCTATTTGACACCTCCTAAGAGCTGCCTGGATTGGTAAGTGCTGAACTACTCCAGAGCAGGATTTGGGAATTAATTTTGTTTATAATTCCTGGTTTTTGCGGGATGAGCTCTCCTATGAAGTCTCTGCTAATCAGCAGAGGTAAAAACACGATTTATTCCATGTTTAACGCAGCAAAGGTAAAAACATTATTTATTTCCATGTTTAATGGCTCTTACTTTAAGGGAGCCATTAAACATGGAAAAACCAAGGAGCTCTGTCTTCACAGGAGATAAAAAAAGTTGGGAGCTGCTTCTAAACACTCCTTGCCCTGAGCTGCCATTGCAGGAGTCCCATCTCATTTCCCAACTGGGAAGAGCAGGCAATAAAATAAAATAAAGTAATAAAATAAATAAAACCACCTTTTATTAGGAATTGCCCCTGCAGGTCCTCACTCTTGGAAATGTGCCCCAGCCCAGGCTGGAGAAGCTCTGGACACCCCCTTGGGAATTGCTTCATGTGGATTTAGGAAGCACTTGGATATTTTTCAGGAAAAGGCACAACGGGTGAGTTGGGTTATTCCAAAATTATGGAAAACTGGTGCTCCTGGCACATCTTCCAGTCCACACCCTGAAGGCAGGGAATGCCAGGCACTTCCAGGTGCAGGGGGGTTCAAAACCAATCAGGTTTTAAAAATAAGTCAGGTTTTAAAACCAGTCAGGTTTAAAAAACAGTCAGGTTTTTAAAACAATCAGGTTTAAAAAACCACTCAGGTCTCCAAACTGCCCATGTGGAGTCCTCCACATTCCAATGACATTTCCTTCCAGTTAATATAAATTATCACCCCAAATTTTGTCCAATCTCCTCCTTCCATGCTCAGATCCCTCTGAATTTGACTGGAGATCCCTCTGGATCTCAGTTTATCCCGGGAATTGTGTGCCCTCCCATCTGCTCCTGGCAGAGCTGGCACCCTGAAGGGAATAATCCATGGATATTTCCCTTCCTTCCATCCTTCCCCTTCCTTGGAAAATTCAGTCTCATCCTTAGGAAAGTGCTGGTGAGGAGTGGCCAGGTTTTAATCTGATTTTATTTTGGCCAGGTTTTAATCTGCTTTTAATTTGGCCAGGTTTGAAACAGTTGAACAGCTCCAGTGTCACGTTCAAGTTTTACTTTGTGGAAGCTAAACAGGAATATCTAAACAAGAATCCAAGCTGGGCAAATTGGTGCATATTAAACAAAAACTGAACAGTAACATTCAAAAAATAAAAAGTTTGCATTTAAAAAATGAAAAAATAGCATTAAAAAATAAAATAATTCACAGCCAAGTAGCCTCTGCCATATATTGAACTGCTGATTTTTGCTAAAAGCAATGGGATGGATTTATTAAACAAAAAAAACGTCCATTGCATAAAATAAGGAAAAAAGGGGTTTATATATATTTTATATATAAATACATATACAATATAATTATTAATTATGTATGTATATTTATACATTTTATAATATGATATATAAGTGTATATAATAATTTTATATATGTTATATAATATTAGATGTGTAATAATATATATTTCTAATATATCTTTCTAATATATATTATTTCAAAATACATAAATTTTATATCTATTTATATATTTATAGTGTCATTATAGTATATTATTATTTATATTATATTATAATTTATATTATATTATTTATTTATATAGGGGTTTATATATAAGAGGTTTTATATATATATGTATGAGTGGTTATATATCTATAGATGTATAAGAGGTTTTAGGTTCAGGGGTCTGTATATAAATATCTCTTGACATATATTAATATATAAATTTAAAAGTGACCTGGGTGTTACAGTGGGTGTGTCACTTATAAAGCAGATTTGCCCCATATTTATTGTGATAATGTTGCACAGGTTTTCAGTTTTAGTGATGGTAGGAGACAAATTAAAGCCCCAATTGCTTAGAAAATAATTTCCCTGCATTCCCCTGGATCCCTGGCAGTGCCCAAGGCCAGGCTGGACACTGGGGCTTGGAGCACCTGGGACAGTGAAGGTGCCATGGCAGGGGTGGGATGGGATGAGCTTCAATGTCCCTTCCACCCCAAACCAGCCTGGAATTCTGTGACGGATGGAATTTGCTGAATTTAACTTGCTCCAGGGCTGCTTGGGCTGTGTCAGGCAGTGGTGAGCATCAATTAATTTGCCTGGTTAATGGGAAGCTACAATTTTAGAGATAGGACAGATTTAAGGACTTAGGGAAATTTAAAAATCTGAAAACAGACCCATGAGGGGAGGCAAACTCAGGCTGGGCGTGAGATAAAGGTGCCAGGAGTGCTTTTAGCCCCAGGATCATTTTATCCTGGCAGGCATCAGGGAGTGAAACCTTTTGGTGCTCCCATTCCCAGAGCAGCCCTGCCCTCCCTGGATGCCCTGAGCAATGGTGCAGGTGAAATCCCAATCCTCCCGCCCCAAAAATCCCTGAGTATCCAGGGAGGGCAGGGCTGGGGCTGCTCCAGGTGAAATTCCAATCCTCCCACCCCAAAAATCCCCCTCCCCAAAGGAGAGCTCTGTGTGAGCCCAGGAATCCTGGAGGCAGGAACTGAATCCTTGGGATAAACCAGGGGGTGAGGGAAAGACCCTTTTCTGGGGGGATTTTTGGCTGGCAGTGATGGTGGGACAGGATCCCAATCCCACCCCAAACCCAGGAATTTCTCTGGACACCGAAACGAAACCTCTGGGAAATGTGATCAGCTCAGCCAGGTGGAGAAATTCCACGAGAATCAGTTTGTGGGGGAATTGCTACATTCCCAGTAGGATCAGGTGCCATTCCCAATAGGGTCAGGTGTCATTTCCAGTGGGATCAGGTGTGATTCCAATGGGATCAGGTGTCACTCCTGGTGGGATCAGGTGCCATTCCCAATAGGATCAGGTGTCATCCCAATAGGATCAGGTGCCATTCCCACTGATCAGGTGTCATTTCCAGTGGGATCAGGCATCACTCCATAGGATCAGGTGCCATCCCATTAGGATTAGTTGTCATTCCCAGTGGATCAGGTGTCATCCCAGTGGGATCAAATGTCATTCCCAATAGGATCAGGTGTGATTCCAATAGGATCAGGTGTCATCCCAGTAGGATCAGGTGTCATTCCCAGTGGGATCACGTGTGATTCCAATAGGATCAGCAGTCATCCCAGTGGGATCTGGTGTCATCCCAGTGGGATCAGTCATCATTCCAATAGGATCAGGTGTCATTCCCAGTGGAATCAGGTGTCATCCCAGTGGGATCAAATGTCATTCCCAGTAGGATCCAGTGTCATTCCCAGTAGGATCAGATGTCATTTCCAATAGGATCAGGTGTCATTATTCCCAACAGGATCAGGTGTCATTCCCAGTGGATCAGGCATAATTCCCAGTAGAATCAGGTGTCATTCCAGTAGGATCAATTGTCATTCCCAGTAGGATCAGGTGTCATTCCCAGTGGGATGAGGCATCATTCCAATAGGATCAGGTGTCATTCCCAGTGGATCAGGCATCATTCCAATAGGATCAGGTGTCATTCCCAGTAGGATCAAATGTCATTCCCAGTGGGATCAGGTGTCATTCCCAGTGGGATGAGGCATCATTCCAATAGGATCAGGTGTCATTCCCAGTAGGATCAGGTGTCATTCCCAGTGGGATCAGGTGTCATTCCCAATAGGATCAGGTGTCATTCCCAGTGGGATCAGGTGTCATTCCCAGTGGATCAGATGCCATTCCCGCACAGAACACCAGCATTTGCCAGATCCCACTGGATCCTGGACAAGCCCTGCCATGCAGGGATGGCTTTTCTCACAGCAGGCAGAGGAAGCTGCTCCAGTTTCCAGTGATCCCAGCTGGAATTCTGGAGGATTTGTCACCTTCTGCCAAGCAGGGAGAGCAGTGCTCCAGCAGTCCACGTTCCTCTGGTAGCCTGAAGTGAGACTTCTGATGCATTCCTGTAGAACCATGGAATGTCCCGAGCTGGAAGGACCCACAGGGATCATCCAGTCCTGCACTGACACCCCAAACAATCCCACCCTGTTCCTCAGAGCATTTTCCAAATATCCAGCTTTTTTTGCCATTTCACCCCCCTTTTTTTTTTGCCTTTTTTTGCCTTTTTTTTTTTGCCCCCCAGTAACTGTTTTTCAGAGCAGAGGTGGATTTTGCTTCCCAAACAAAGACAGTTCTTCAAATGAAACCCCAAAAATGTCATCTTTTGCTAACTAAAGATTTCTGAGGGATACTTTTATGCTCAACAACAATGAACTAAGAAGGGGTTGGGAAATGAACATTTTCTCTGTTTTCTCATTCTTTTGGATGAAGCCAATTGTAAAAAAAAATCATTAAAAAAAAGAGTTTTGGGGGTAATGAATGGTAAATTATTCATGACTTTTGGGAAGAAGAAATAACAATGTGCCTTCTGTGAATATTAAGCCCAAGTAACCTTAGGGGGATGGGTTGGGCAGTGTGAGTCACACACAGGTTTTGAATTATTGATGTTCTCCGACTGCCAGAGCTTTGCCCTGAGTGTCCCAGGCAGGTGGAATGAGTTCCTGCACATCCACAGGTGTTTGCACAATGGATCCCAAGGAGGAATCTGGGGCCCTGCTGGGTTTTGAACAGCCTCTCTTTGCCAAACCCAGGGGCTGGGTGCTCAGCATTGCTGTGAGGATGGAAATATCTCCATGTGTCCCATCTGGAATGCTCCTTGAGGGAAATGGGGAAGATTGGGATGGGAAAAGGCATGAAACTGGTTGTGTGTTGTGCATCCCATCGTGGTTCCCAGGCACACAGCGTCCCTGTTTCCTGTGGCACAGCCCCTGGTGCCCATGGACTGGGAGCTCTTCATTGTTCCAGGGTCATTCCCAGCCTTCAAAGGGTGGCCTCAGGCCCTGTTTGCTCCAAACCATCCAAACCCTGCAGAGATTCCTCCCTCATGGGTTTGCTTAGCTCCACTTTGCCTGAATTTCAGGAGCAGGGAAGTGCTGAGATGAACCCAACCCTTCTGGAAAAGCTCCTGCTCTGGGGAAGGCTCTCCAAGGGCAATGCCAGTGGTCAGCAGCCCTTGGAATGCTGGGCAGCTTCATCCTTGTGTTTGATGAAGGCAAGAGAAGCTTTGACCAATCTTCTATTGCGAACAGAATTCTGAGCAGAAACCCCCCTGAGTTCTCCAAGTTTCCTCTCACTTTCTGCAAACAGGGAGAGATTTGCAAACAGGGAATTCTGTGGGAGGAGAATCAGCCTTGAACACTGAATTATCAGCTGTTTATAAAGACCAGCTCCAGTGATCATTCCCCCTTTGGTAGGGCCGTGGTTTGTGCTGAAAGCACTCCTAGTTTAACCCAGTTTCCATGATGGGAAGTGACCTCCAGCATGGAAAGCCTGGTTAATGGTGAATTATCAAATATTCTGGGAAAAGATTCCTCCTGGCAGGGTGGGCAGGGCTGGGATGGAATTCCATCCCTGGATCCCTGGCAGTGCCCAAGGCCAGGCTGGACACTGGGGCTGGAGCAGCCTGGGACAGTGGGAGGTGGGACAAGATGATCTTTAAGGTCCATTCCAACCCAACCCCTTCCATGATTCCATAATTCCTTGATTCTATCACTGGGAGAATCAGCAGGATGACTCTGCCAAGGTAGCAGGGGAGGTTGTGCTGGAATGTTTTTGAAGGAAACTCTGGGAATCCTCTCCAAACTGGGGAATTTCAGGAGTCACCACCAAGCTCTGCACAGACCTGCTCATACTTCCTCATTTATCCCTGTGCCTGTGGTTATCCCAGCAGAGAGTAAATCTTTGGAATGGGAAGAGCCTCTGTCCCAGGCCATTCCTGAGGGGAAGCTGTGACATCAGGGTGGCCTTGGAAGGTCTGGGAAAAGGGGATGTGTGTCACAAGCTGCAGGATTCAGGATCTAGCAGGAGGTGATAACCTTATTTCTAATCAGAAAAGATCATATGAGCATATTGAATGACCACATTTGGGCTATTTAATATTGTGGATTAAAATGAATTCAAATCGTTGCCATCTGTTCCTGCAAAAGGTGATTCTTGTCACTGCTGTGGCAAGGACAGGGCTGAGCTGGTGACACTCCATGGCAATGGCTCTGCTGGCCTGGAGCCCATCAGGTCAGCAGAATCCCAGGATCACCAAGGCTGGGAAAACCCTCCAGGATCACCCAGTGCCACCCCCAGCCCCACCAGCATCACCCCAATCCCTGTCCCTGTCCCCAAGGGCACATCCAGACTGCTCTGGGACAATTCCAGGGACTCCAAACCTCCCTGGGCAGCTCAGCCCAAGGCCTGACCACTCTGCCAGGGATTTTTTTCTCCTAATATCCAATTAGGAGTAAAATTTGAGGCCATTTCCTCTTATTTTTCCCTGCCCCTCCTGTCAGGAGCTGTGCAGAGCAATGAGGTTCCCCCTGAGCCTCCTTTTCTCCAGGCTGAGCCCCCCAGGATTTGTTTTCCAGCCCTTTCCCAGTTATTTTTGCCCTCTCTGGCCCAGCTCCAACCCCCTCAATGTCATTTTTTGGGTGACACTGCACAAGCTGGGAGAGAATCCAACTCCCTGCCCTGCTCTGGCCCAGGTTTGCAGCACTCCTGGGCAAAGCTGAGTTTATTCCACTGTTGCTCAGATTTGCAGCTTCAGTCTGAAAGGAAATTTAGACCAAGAGGGAAATCAAGCTTTTTTCTTTTTTTCTCACAGTAAGATCCCAGCTCAGCCCAAGGCCTGACCACTCTGCCAGGGAGAATTTCTGTCCCAATCTCCAACCTGAGCCTGCCCTGGTGCCATTTGAGGCCATTTCCTCTCCTCCTTTCCCTGCCCCTCCTGGCAGGAGCTGTGCAGAGCACTGAGGTCCCCCCTGAGCCTCCTTTGCTCCAGGCTGAGCATCAGAGAGCTGTGACTGATCCAAGCTGCCCTGAAGGCTGGATCTTCTCAGAATCCCAGAATCAAGGCTGGGAAAACCCTTCAGGATCACCCAGTGCCACCCCAGCCCCACCAGCATCACCCCAATCCCTGTCCCTGTCCCCAAGGGCACATCCAGACTGCTCTGGGACAATTCCAGGGACTCCAAACCTCCCTGGGCAGCTCAGCCCAAGGCCTGACCACTCTGCCAGGGAAATTTTCTTTCCTATCTCATCCGAACCTCTCTCTTTCCATCCCCTTCCCTCGATGGGGACACAAGAGCAGGGTTTTTCCAAGGAAAGCTCCACCCCAAGAGCCTTGGGACACAGCTGGGCCTGGCCTGGGGTCACCATTCCCTGGTTCTCCCAAGAGTTTGGATGCCCAAACCTGGAGATTCTGCCTCAAACGGGGACTTCAGGCCAACCCTGACTCCCATGCAGCAAATGCTTCCCTGCAAATAAACCCAGAAGCTTTCAGGAAGGAGCTTTTCCAGCATGAAATGCCAGGAATATCAACTGGAAAAGGCACAGTTTTATTTTTACAGCTCCACCAAACGATCCACGCTGGCTGTGGAGCCTTCCCTGAGCCCCCACACGAGTCTGCCTCCATTCACTGCTCCCTTTTGTTCCCCTCCCAAGCTTTTATGGGCTGAGCTCTCCCTGCTTGCTGTGTTTATAAACCCCTGGTGATGCCTTGGGAGCTGTTTGAACAATAATAGGGAGTAAATAGCAGTAATTTGGGCTAAAATGCTGCAAATTATTTACTTCAGAGTCCTCCAAGGGGCTCGATTATTGCTTGGTTTGGGAGCGCAGCTTGGTGTGACACCAAGTGACAAAGGTCTGGGTGAGCTCTCGAGCTGGAAATTCAGCCAGGTGAGGATGTTTCCACCTTTATAAACCCCTGAAGGGTTATTTTCCCCCTGGATCTCGGTGATATAAACCTGGAATTTGCAGGAAAAATATAGAAATGAAAGTCCAGATGAAAGATTCTCTTTTTTTTTTTTTTTTGCTGAGGTACATGAGGGTTGTGGATGAGCTGGGTGAGCTGGGAAGTGTCTGGAGATGGAACTCCCAAAGTCTGAGGGGAGATGTCTCTTCCAGCAGAGGCAGCTTGGCCAAATTTCAGGAAAATCTTTAAATAAATTAAATTTCAACTTTCTTCCCCAAATTGAAATGCAATTTTTCAATACAGTAAATTTACAACTTTCTCGCCCAAATTAAAATACAAATTTAAAATAAATTACATCTAAACTCTTACTGCCCATATTTTCAGTACAGCCTTTAAAATAAATCAAATTTCAACTTTCTTGCTTTAATTGAAATACAGTTTTAAAATAAATTAAATCTAAACTCTTATTGCCCATATTTTCAATACAGGCTTTAAAATAAATCAAATTTCAACTTTCTTGCTTTAATTGAAATACAATTTTAAAGAAATTAAACTTCAACTTTCTTGCTTTAATTGAAAACACAATTTTAAAGAAATTAAACTTCAACTTTCTTGCCTTAATTTAAATGCCCTTCTTAAATACCTTTAATTTCAACTTTTAAAAAATTTAAACACCTGTTGGAGGCTGGGATGAATCCTGCCATGCACAGCAGCTGTCTATGAGAAAAGCCTGACTCAGGGCTTCCCTAATCCTGACTCCAAGTTGAGGAATACTTTTAATATTTTTGAAGACCAAAATCGTTGCAGAGAATCGCAGGATGGGGGAGATTGGAAGGGCCCCCAGTGCTCACCTGGTGCCACCTCCCTGCTCCAGCAGCACCTTGGGGTTTTTCCCCTTTTTTTCCAGCTTTTCTGGAGTTGGTGTTCCAGGAACTACCACAGAAAGAACCATCCAAGGCAAAACTGATTTTCCAGGCTTGTGAGAGGAATGGCAGATTTGTCTTTCCAAACCAGCTCTGGGTCTGCTGGGAGATAAAACCAGCCCTGGGAGAGAAAAGAAACAATGGGAAGGATTCCACTGATTGATCGATGGAAAAAGAGATTTGCCTTTTACAAATAAACTTTAGGTTTGCTGATAAATGAAATTAGACATTGGAGAGATGAAAGAAACAATGGGGAAGAAAAACTCCTAAATTCCATAAGAATTGAAAATGAAAAGGGAGGGTTGTACATTAGAAGGGAATCTTTGGGAAATCTCTGGTATGAGGTGTATCAGGGAGTCTGTGCCTCTCAAGTACCTCAGCCAATGGGGAAAACCCCTAAATTCCATCAGAATTGAAATGAAAAGGGAGGGTTATACATCAGAGGGGAATCTCTGGTATCAGGCATTTTGGGAAGTCTGAACCTCTCAAGTGCCTCAGAAATGGGGAAAGAGAGAAGGGAAATGTGGCCGGGATGCTGGGATAAAAAGGAGGCTGGGTCCTCCAAAACATCTGAGAGATCCCAGGGGAATGCCCCATGGCCTCTCTCTCTATTGGAATAAAGCCAGAAAGGACTCCTCTGTCTCCTTTTGGACAGCAGCCTCTGGAGTTTGTGGATTAATTTTCCTAACACTCGGATTTGGGAGCAGAAGGAAACCTGGCAGAGGGTTTTGCTTTCAAAGGCAGGTACAGGATTTAATCCACTCAGAAATCAGAAATCCCTGCCTCAACCCAACCAGGGCACACAGAACCTCTCTGTGGCCAGGACCTGAAGCAGTTTCTTTAAAAAAGGACAACAAAACTTCAATCCTGTGTGTGAGAAATGTCCAAATCCAGATGTTTTTGAGGCTCATCCCCAGCCAGAGCCTGGATAATGATCAGGGAGCCCCAGGAGATGAACACCAGGAATGCCTGAGGGGGTAAAACTGGGTTTAGGGATGGAAGGGCTGGAGGAAGAGCTGGATTTAACAGAATATTGAAGATTTAACAGAATATTGAGTTCTTTAGAGCAAGGTGTTACTACTTGCCTCCAGGCAAAAGCTTTGCTCTGGAGGAAGCTCCATGGGAGGAAAAGAATAAATGAGTGGAGTGACTTCAGTCCTCCAACGTGGAGTCACTGTGCATAGAGAAAAGCCCAGAAATAGTTAAATGTGTCCTGGAAAAACAAGCAGGACTGACAGGAGGGGGAGACCCAGGACCTGTGGGCAGGAAAATGTTTTCTGCCATTGGCTCCTGCTTGTTTTTTCCCTGGGAAACAGGGCTTGGTGGGCACCCTTTGTACATAGGATCTCTCCAAAGGATCTCTCTGAAGCTGGCACTGATATTTTTTTTTCCTCCTTCTGTAAACAAGCCCAAGAGCAACTGATTCTAAGAGTGAGATAGAATTTGCTCCTCAGGAAAAAAAGCCCATGAGTTGCTAGAAGGAAAAAAGCCTCAAAAATATGATTTGTGGCCTGGTTTTTATTTAGATCAGGATGCAGGATAAGAAATCTCTATATTTGGCTTCAATTCTTGATGGGAGAAGTGAAAAAAACCCAACAAAATTAAAAATAAAAAGGGGGGCCCCACCAGAAGTGAGGAGCTGAGAAAATTTAGGTTCCAGGCACATCCACAGGAGCCTTTCCAAAATAAATGAAGCAGTCTGTGGATGTTGGGCTTGGGTTTGCAGCCCCAGATGTGGAAGGAGGCTGAGAACAATTCACACAGCTGTGGGATCTGCCAGGGAGCCTGAAGCTCCCTTTGGAGCAGCTCTCCTGGAAGGGAGGCAGACAGAAAAAAAAAAGGTGGAATTCAACTGCTGGGAGCTCTGTCAGTCCAGACTTGCTCCTGGGAGGCATCAAAGGCAGAAAAAAGCAACTGGAGCTTGTCTGGGAGATGTTTTCTCCTGGAAACTTTATTAAATTTGCCTCAGCAAGCAAGAGGATAATGCAGGAATCCAGGGAGGCTGTCCAGCTAATTGCTGGGGGCGAGAATGAAGAGAAATTGGCCAGAAGAGGCTGGTTAGAACTTCCAAGCTGGCCAAGAGAGGGAAGCGCAGCTCCTGAGTGAAAATTCCCTGGAATCCAAGCTGCTCTGGTGCAGTTTGGGTGTGCAGAGGTGCATCTGGGAGCTCTTCTTTGAACTTGGGGCCTTCAGCTCCTCCTGCATCTTGGACAGCCCAGTCCATGGGGAAGAGAGGGAAGGGTGGCTCGAATTCCCTGATAAAATAAAATGTTAGGCTTGACGAGCTTAGAGAATCGTGGAATGGTTTGGATTGGGAGGGATTTTAAAGATTATCTCACTCCATGGACAGGGGACACCTTCCACTACCCCAGGTTGATCCAAGCCCCATCCAGCCTGGCCTGGGGCACTTTCAGGGATGGGAATGTTCCCTGTTCCTCACTGTGCCTTCTTTTTGGGAGGTGAAACCCCTGAGAGGTGGAGGATGGAGAAGTCCTGCCAGCTGTGGTTTCCCCAGGATTTGCAGTTTATTCCTGCACTTCTTGGGATTTCTGCTGCTCAGAGTGACCCTGAGATGTGTTAAAGTCTCTTTTCCCAGCCCAGCTTTTTGAAGAAGAAGTCAGGACCCTTCAGTTCTTGTTCTCAAGGTTGTTTATTGTTCCTTATCTATAAAATTCCTTCTTCTGCCCTGCTGAGGTCTGTCCAGCAAGACAGAGGCACTCTGACCACCTCAGAGGCGGTGTTGTATTTGATACTAAAAAATTCATATACATGATTTATCATAACTCCCCAATACCCATCACCTATGTTAGACAGTGAGCTTCTACTCTAAACCAGTCTAAAAGTGCCAACATCACCCAGAGGATGGAGGCCAAGAAGGAGAAAGGAGAAAGGAAAAGGCTGGACATGCCCAGATTCCTCCATCTTGCCCCCTGAACCCCCATTCTAAAAACTCCAAAAAATCTATTTTTCACCCCGTGAACAAACTAACTATTATTCTACTTTAACTGTTGTAGCTTGTAATCCTTCATACAAGGTTGGTAATTGTCTTTTCCAAGGGCTAAATCCAAGGCACAGGGGTCTGGGGCTCTGTGCCAGGGTCTCTGAGCCCCCTGGGCAGGGGCTGGAGCCCTCCAGGGCAGCCAGAGGAATTCCCTGGGTGCCCACATGCACTGAGCTGGGAGCTGGCCCTGCCATGGCTCCATCTGTCAGCCCCTTGCAGAGCCACAGCGAGGAAACTTCCACTGAGGAGCACCCTGGTGGTCACCACAGCTGAGGTGGGAATTGATGGAAGAGCCTAAATGAGGGACGTGGGACTCCAGGGGCTCTCCAAAATGCAGTTTATTCCATCCAAGAGATTACAGCAGGCCAGGGCTGTGGGTGACAGAGCTGTGCCTACAGCTGTCAGCTCCAGCTGCAGGCAGGCCTGGAGACCCTTTGGTTTTGGTTTCATTGCATTATATACTTTTCTTTTGGTCATATTGCATTATAGACTTTTCTTAGGTTACATTGCATTATTTACTTCTCTTTGCTGAGCATCTCAATACAGTAGAACCAATCTATACCTTAACTTTTATCTACAGCCTATCATAACTACTGTAATTACCATGTTCATGTTCCTGCTCTCCAATCACTAACAGTCAGTACATTACAGTTTAAGCTAGAAGTTGTTTTTCAGTTCTATTGCAGTGGAAAATTCTGAGACCTTTTCCTACTTGCAGCTTTGCTGCCTTGTTTGCCTGTGCTCTTTCTGCTTGGTAAAAACATCTTCTTGTTTGGGGTGGGTTTATCCTTTGCTCTAAGCCATAAAAACCCCTTCCAACTAACACACCCTTTGCCTCCTTGGTTATCCAGTGAGACTGGCTCAGCAATTCTTTTCTTCTATATCAAAACTTGCTTCCATCTCTATTCCTTCATCAGACTCTAATTCAAAAATCTTTCTGCCAAGCATCCATATCTGTGAGACTTTCTTGTCAAACTTCCATCCTTCCTAACAAACCGGGGATGCTCCATGGGAGCAACCCTGTGATGGATGGTTCAGGGAAAGCTGCTTGGAATCTCAGCCTGCAGAGGAGGATCTGCAGCTAATTTCTCACATCCATAAATCCTGATGTTCTGCAGGAAGTGGGAGGGCCAGACAATCCTGGAGGATTTCAGGCTCTCCTATTTGGGGAGCCCCCGAGGGAAGGACTGGTGAAAGAATTTGTTGGGACAATTCCTAAAATAAAGGGACCCTGGGCCAGAGTGTTGAGGGAACAGAAATAACAACAGCAGGAATGCTCCCCTTTCCAGGGGGGCTCCTCACAGGATGGATGTGGAACACACTGGGCTGGGATTCGACCTAAGGAAAACCTGGAAAACTTTTAGAAGCCCTGTGGATGCAGCCTTTGGACATGGAACAGGACTCTTGGTGGATCCTGCAGGAGAGGGGTCTCCACTGAGGATGGGAATCTGAAGTTCCAGAAATCCACCCTGAGAGCTGGGTGCCCCCACAGCCGGGCATTGATATCCAAACTGCTCCAGCCCTGGTGGTGACACCAGGAGCTCTCCTTTCCCAGGGGTTCTGGCAGCCCTGGCTTGGTGGGGCTGCTGGAGACGGGAGGGCACTGGGGAAGAGCTCCAGGGTGCTCCCAGCTCAGCGTAGCTCCTCTGGTGAGTTTGGGAAGGGAATCCAGCTGGATCTCCCTTGTGCTCAACCCGACCTGCATGGAAAAGCCTGGGAGAGCTTCCAGTGGCCTCTTCCTCCTCAGTGCTCAAGGCTGGGCCCGTTCTCATCCTCTTTGTGGCTCAAGTTCCTCTGGGAGCAGCTTCAGGAGGATGAGAGGAGAATTTCACTAGAAGAGAAGAGGGACAGGGATTTAGGGGTTTGTTATGGAAGAAGAGTGACGGGGATTTAGGGGTTTGTTATGGAAGAGAAAAGAGAAGAGAAGAGAAGAGAAGAGAAGAAGAGAAGAGAAGAGAGAAGAGAAGAGAAGAGAAGAGAAGAGAAGAGAAGAGAAGAGGAGAAGAGAGTGAGAGGAAGAGAAGAGAAGAGAAGAGAAGAGAAGAGAGAAGGGGGATGGGGATTTAGGGGTTTGTTCCTGGAAGAGAAGAGGGACGGGGATTTAGGGGAGGCAGCTGCTGGTCCCACAGAGGGGACACCAGGAGCACCTCTGGTGGGGACACCAGCAGGAGCAGCTGTAAAAGCAAGCCAGACCCCTTGGGATGAGAGTTCATGGAATCATGGAATGGGTTGGGTTTGGAGAAACCTTAAAGCCCATCCAGTTCCACTGGGTGCAGGGACACCTCCCACTGTCCCCCAGTGTCCAGCCTGGCCTTGGGCACTGCCAGGGATGCAGGGGCAGCCACAGCTGCTCTGGGCACCCTCATGGGGAGGAATTTCTTTGGAAGATCCAAATTCCTTTTGGAGTATCCAAGTTCTGATCTCCTCTCCTGGTCTCCCATCTCCATGGGTCATGGCTGTGTGAACACCTCGTCCCAGACCCCCCAGTGTTGTTTTTAGGGTTCACCTCAGGTGTTGGGAAGGTGAGGGACTTCCCAAAGCTACTGTTCCCAACTTCCTGCGAGTTTATCCTGCACTTTGTTCAGCTCTGATTCCGCAAAAAACTGGATTTGATCCCCATACTCAAGAGTTGCTCCCAATGATCCTGTGGGTCCCTTCCAGCTCAGAATATTTTTTGTTCTCCTTCTTTTTCTGTCTTCCCCTGATTGTTCTGTCCCTGAACTGGATAATTAACATCTTTCTTAAAACATTCAGAACGTGAGGCAGCACCAGAGCCTCTCTGGCAACCCAAACAAGTGAAAACCCCTGGAAGATTTAATGCCCTTGTTCCTTCTCCTGTGGTAAAATGTCAGGATTTGAGGAGAGAAAATGTTTTCAGCTGTGCACAGAAGGGGTTTGATTTAAGTGACCGCAATTTCAGACTCTCAATTGTGCTCTCATTCCCTCTCTCTCTTTCTTTACTAACAGCCTGGTATCATTTATTTCAAATTCTCCCTGTTTTCGTTGGAATGCAGTTAATTGGCTTGGAAGGAGGATAATCTCTTGAAGAAAAACATGCTTTAGCAGGGAAAGGACTCCTTTAAGGGTTGGCAAAAAAAGCAGATTATGGCCAAATTCTTCGAATGCTCCATTGGGCCAAACCCTGTTGGAATTGGTCAAGTCTTGCCATCAAAGGGTGACGTTTTTATGATTATTTATGTTGATTATTAATCAATGTATAGCTGTGAGAGTTTAATTAGCCCTGCTCTTGTGCAGCCAGAGAATGTTCACAGCAACAGCACAAACCACACACAATTGGCTGCGCTGGAGTTGGAGCAGGGAAGGAAAAATTCCTGGGTTTCAGGCAAAACCCTTTGGCCCAAGAACCTTTCATCAAATCTGCAGGAATAACTTGTTTGGTTTGGGTTACCCCCTCCCCACATCCCACAAATCCCCCCCCTGGATTATGGAGAGGCTGAAATGAGGGTTGGGGTTTGTTCTGGAGCTTCAGGTCAGGGGCTGGAAATGAGGGAGAGAATGGATTTCCATGTCCCTGGCTGGCCACAGGCATTGTCCTGGGGGATGGATGGGCACAGCAACTGAATCCCAGAGCCCCAGGATCATTGAGGTTGGAATCATGGAATGGTTTGGACTGGAAGGGGCTTTAAAGCCCACCCAGTGCCACCCCTGCCCTGGCAGGGACACCTCCCACTGTCCCCAGTGTCCAGCCTGGCCTTGGGCACTGCCAGGGATGCAGGGGCAGCCCCAGCTGCTCTGGGAATTCCATCCCAGCCCTTTTAACCCTCACAGGGAAGGATTTCTTCCCTATATCCCATTTTGGCAGTTTAAAATTCCCCCTTGTCCTGTACATGCCCTTACAAAAAGTCCTTTCCCCATCCCTGTGGAAGCAGAAAGATGTTGGGATCATCAGGAAAATCAAATCAGAGAATCCCAGAATGATTTGGGTTGGAAAGAGCCTTAAAAATCACCCAGGCCCTCCCCACAGCTGGATCTGGGTATGGAAGAAGTGCCCAGATCCTGCTGAGGATGTGCTGGACAGAGGAGTGGAACCACCCCCAAATTCCTGATTTTTTAGGGAGAAAATTCCTCCTGGACCTCAGGCCAAGATGAGCTCCGCAGGCCAGGGCCCCTCTAGGGGACACTTTGCTGTCACCCCTGTCCTGACAGGAACAGCTCACCCAGGATGGGCTGGAGGGACACAGGGAGCTGCTCCAGGAGGGAACAGGAGCAGGAGGGGAGGAAAAGGAGCAGGGATTTAGGGGAGGAAAAGGGATTTAGGGGTTTGTTATGGGAAAAGAAGAGGGACAGGGATTTAGGGAGAAGAAGAGGGACAGGGATTTAGGGAGAAGAAAAGAAGAGGCATAGGGATTTTAGGGGGTTTGTTCCTGGAAGAGAGGAGCAACAGGATTTTGGGAAGAGAGAGGAGAAGAGAAGAGAGAAGAGAGAAGAGAGAAGAGAGAAGAGGAGAAGAGAGAGAAGAGAGAAGAAGAGAAGAGAGAAGAGAGAAGAGAGAAGAGAGAAGAGAGAAGAGAGAGAGAGAGAAGAGAGAAGAAGAGAGAAGAGAGAAGAGAGAAGAGAGAAGAGAGAAGAGAGAAGAGAAGAGAGAAGAGAGAAGAGAGAAGAGAAGAGAAGAGAAGAGAAGAGAGAGAAGAGAAGAGGAAGAGAAGAGAAGAGAAGAGAAGAGAAGAGAGAAGAGAAGAGAAGGGATTTAGGGTTTCTCATGGGAAGAGAAGAGGACAGGGATTTAGGGGTTTATTCCAGAGCACTGGCAGCCAGGCTGGGGAGGAGGGCAGGGAGGGCTGAGCTTGCCAGGTTCTTGCAGGGCCTCTGAGGTTGCTGTGGAGGGAGAGCCTGGGAGAGCTCCTGGGACCTGGCTGGGAGCTCAGGATTATTTATTAGGAGCGTTCCAGGCTGGGTTTAGGGCTCCACTGCTGCCTTTCCCTTCCAGAGCTCACAAATCACTGCTGGCTGCCTCTGTCCCTTCCAGAGCCTCCAAACCCTGAGTGAATCATCCCTAAGGAAACCAGGATTTTCTTATTAAGCCTTTGGAAGCAACAGACTGAAAATAAAGCTCAGCAACATCTTGATTTAGCTTTTTAAAATGAACTGCTGGGAATGTGAATAATGTTTGCTCTCCACATCCAACGAGGAGCTGGGGATCTGCAGTGCCTGATTTGCTGAATCATTGCTGGGCTTGGAATGCTGGCTCTGGCACAATGGGAGGAAGGGGGATGGTGCAGAAGGGAATTCCAGCCGGGAATGATGTTTCCAGGTGGGAGGGATGTTAAGATGGGCTCAGCTCAGAGCTTGGAGGCTCTGATAAAGCAGTTTGGGGGTTTCTTTTGCCACTGGGGTGTGCAGGAACCTTCCCAGCCATGGTTTGGAGCTCCCTGCACATTCCAGAGCTTTCTACCTGCTCCATCGGCTCCTACCTGTCCCTGGTCCTGCTGCCTGGAGAGGGAGGGAAAGGGAAGATCTGGAGCAAATCTGACAGTCCAGGGAGGAGGAAATCCAGGATTTAGCCATGTCCAAGGTAATGGAGCAGATCAGGGCTCCTAAAATCCCTCCCAGCTGCTTCTCTTGGTCATATTCCCAACATTTCATGTTCCCTTTTTGTGGCAATCCTGGGATACTCTGGTTTTTTTGGGGATGGCTTGTCTCAGATTAATGGAGTGGTTTGGTTTGCAAAAAACCTTCAAAGATTCTTTTATTCCAGCCCTGCCATGGCAGGGACACCTCCCACTGTCCCCAGTGTCCAACCTGGCCTTGGGCACTGCCAGGGATCCAGGGCAGCCACATGGGAACTGCTCCAGTGTCTCTCCATTCTCATCCCAAAAAATATCCTGCTCGTGTCCAATTTAAATCTGCTTTTTGTCAATCCTTGGGAAAATGTCTGTGTCCATATTTTTTAAGGAACGTCTTCCATATATTGGAAGTGCAGGTGGTCTCCCTGCAGCCTTTTCTTTCCCAACCCCAACTCTCCCATTTTTTCTTCATTAGAGGTGCTCCAGCCTTCCCAATTTCCCAGTGGGATCCTCAATTTTGTAGCCTCTTCTGGACCATCTAAGAGTGCTTTGGCTTCCCTCAAAAAAAGTCCCCCAATGATGATTTATAATCAACGAAATTTATTTCAGTTCTTGAAATCTATGGCAAATCCAAGGAGGGTCGTAGTAAAAACCAAACATTTTCCCAAAAAAAAAAAAAAAATCACAAAGATGTCGTTAGGATAATTGCAACATAATTTGCTCCATCAATCCCAGAGCGGTGTGGGTTTTTTCCTTGTTTTTATTTTTCCCTAAAAAAATAAAGACGGATAAATGGGTAGAAAGCCACGCAAAACCAACACAAAACAAACAACAGCAAAAAAAACCCTCATGATTTTTTAGCCAAATGTTTGGCTGCTGTTAATTAGGGGAATCTGGATTTTCTGGTTGACTTCTGGTTGAATTCCCACAGGGAATAAGGAGCCATATGCCCTTAGCTAGGACTAACCTGCCAAAGCCTGGCTTTGTTGCTCGAGGCAGTCTGGGGGGGTTTAACACCAGAAAAAAAGGGAAAAATATAGAGAAAAACACACAAAACCTCCCAATTTCACTCCTTTCCCCCCCCCTTGTAGCCCAGGGAAGCAGCACAATGGTTAAAAACTGGGATGGAAGGGATGGGAGCCTGGTAAGGATAATTTTTTTAATGTAAATGGGCTGATTGTGAACAGTTAAATGAAAGAAAAGACTCTGAAATTCCTTTTAGTCTTTTTTTTCCTAGTCTGATTTTGTGCCTGGACAAAATTCCTACAAAATCCAATGGTTTTATGTACAAATGAACATCATTTGTGGAGAAAACTCATTATTTTTATCTCAAATTTTGTAACTTTACTAGTCCAACTGCCTTGTATAAAACTCTGGGCTTGACTTTTCCTCTGGAACACAGTTCCTGCATGGAATTATCCTGCCCCACCAGAAAATTATTCTTTGGTGCATTTGTCCAAGGGGGAAAATTGCAACATCACTGAAAAAATAAATAAGAATAAAAAAATCTCTGTTGACTGAATTTCATTAAACTGCTGCTGAGCATCCTGAGTTCCTGACAATCCAAGGAAAACAGGCCTGGAGGATAAACCAGCAAAATTATCCAAAATTAACCATGGGAATGAAGGGAATGAAGGGAATGGAGGGAATGGAGGGAATGAAGGGGATGAAGGGAATGTGGGAAATGTAGGGAATGATGGGAATGATGGGAATGAAGGGAATGAAGGGAATAAAGGGAATAAAGGGAATGAAGGGCTCTCCCAATGCCATTCCAGGATTCTGTGCTGAGTTCCCCCTCTCCCAGTCAGGAACAACACCCCAATATTTAAACAGAAATATTAAACAGAAAGAAATTGAAGCAGAAATATTAATCAGAAATTAAATATCCCAAGATTTAAACAGACCCCTCATCAAACATAACAAGGAGCCTCTTGTTCCAAGTGTTTGTAATTCCCAGAAGTTCCAAGTGGCCGCTGGAATAACTCAGAGGAGCTCCAGGCTGTGCTGAGGGAATATTAAAAGTTGGATTTGTTGTTCCAAAGCAGCTGCCAACCCCCTCCTGGGCTCATCCAGACTTTCCTCTCTGTTTACCTGTTCTGAAGAGCTTCCCACACTTAGAAACTCCCACGGGGATAAACATTCCTTGAGGAGATTCCCAAACATCCCTAGAGGAGATTCCCATCACTGGGATAAGCATGGCCTCAGTTCCAGTTGCCTCAAATCTTTCCTGGCTTAATTAAAGACTTTTAAGCTCTGAGGGGATTGGAATTAGGTCTGGTCTATTTCTTTTCTTTTTGTTTTCTATTTTATTTTATTTTATTCATTATTTTATTGTAATTTATAACTTCTTATATTATTATATTATATTATAATTTTCTCTTATTATATTTTTATTATAATCTATGATTTTTTTATTATTTAATAATATAAATTGAAAAACCTATTTTTAAATAATATAATTCATATAATAAATTATTTAATAATGTATTATTTATCTATTATAATTGTATTTTATTATTTATTTTATTTCCTATATTATTATATTATATTACATCACATTATAATATATTATAATTTTATTACTTTATTAATAATTTTTTATTTTATTTTAATTTCTATTTTCTTATATTTATTATATTATATTATAATTTTCTCTATTATATATTTTCTTATAATCTATTTTAATTTATTATTTAATAATAGAATTATTAAATAATAGAAATAATATAAATAATTAATAATTAATTATTTATGTATTATTTTAATTAATTTTATTTTATTTAAATTTCTAATTTTTTATTTTTTAAATTTTTATTTTTAATTTTTATTTTTGTTATTTTTTCTATTTCTATTCTATTATATTATTACATATTATATTATATTATATTAATTATATTAATTATATTATATTATATTATATTATATTATATTATATTATATTATATTATATATTATTTTATTTTATTTTTTATAATTTATTTTGTTTTATTTGAATTTCCATTTTTTCCACAAGGATTTCTCACCCTAATCCAAGCTGGACACTGCTCTGCCCAGGAGGCCTCAGTAATCCCAAGGAACGGAGCAGGAGGGAGGAGATCCAAGGAATCCCTTGTGCCATCCCAGAATTTCCCCAGTTTCCTGGGAATAACTGAATTTCCTTCCCACTCCAAGAGAAACAATGGAAAACATTGATGTGCTGGTGCTGGAGTCCCAAAATGAGCTTTCAAGCACAGGGACATTTGAGAATATTCTGCTCTGTCCAAAAAAAAAAAGGGAATTATGGAGAGGACACAAAGAAGTTGTTCTTATCCTCCAGAGCAGAGAAGGAATTGTTTTCCTTGATCCATCTTTTTTTGGGGTGGTTTCTCTGGTCCTTGATAATCCCTTGGAGTAATTTACATTAATCCAAGAGTCTCCTTCACTGCCAGCCTTGGAATTCTGGGGGAACTGAATATCTTGGAAATTTCTGTCAAGTTTGTTTCAAAAGGTTGCAGTGAGAATGCAAAGTTAGTGAATACACAAGTGTGGTTTCCTTAAAAAAAAAAGAGATACAAATTTCATCGAAAATTCATTTATGCAGTCATTTATGTAATTAACCCAGTGGTTTATGATTGATATCACTGATATCTGTAACAATTTTAAGAAAATTAAATTATATTTTATAAATTAGGGTGACAAGAGGCTTCAGAAATTTAAAATATGTCTTGAATTTCCTCCCCAAGGAAAAAATAAAGTGTATTCCAAGAAATCAGCAAAATCAGGAAGTCAGGAAAAGGGAAAGTCTTTGCAAATTTGATTTTTTTGGTGGTATTATTATTTATAGTCTTTATTTTTTACAGCAATGCTTTGCATAAAATAATTACATTTTAAATAATTTTTAGTTGTGGGGGAAAAACAGTGTGAAAAATGGGATTTTAAAATTGATTTATTTTAATTAGTCCTCATCAGAGATAAGAAATAACAGCTTTATTTGGGCATTGGAGACAGCAAATAATTCTCCTAAACAGCAGCTCAGCAGGACACACAAACATCCCTAAACATGGGACAATTCCCTGAAAAATCAGCTCATTTTTATTTTATTTTGAAACAGGATCTTCCAAATCATAAAACTTCTTCCATGAAAGTGATGGAACTGGGATATTCCTCGTGGATAAAAGGATTTAGGTAATTAACAGGCCAATTAAGCAGCTAGGGGGTTTGGGCCAAGCTGATTTTCCTCATTTTTGGTGTTGTTGAAGAACTCCGGAGTGTGGTGCTGTTCACAGGGACGAGGGGAGAGATGAGAATCTTGACTCCACGTTGCAGAAGGCTGATTTATTATTTTATGATATATATTATATTAAAAGAAAATGAGATTTATAACTCTACTAAAAGAATAGAAGGAAGAATTTCATCAGAAGGCTTGAAAGGAATAGAAAGGAATGGAATGGAATAATAATAAAATCTTGTGAGTGACCAGAGTCTGAGCCAGCTGGGCTGTGATTGGCCATTAATTAAAAACAACCACATGAGACCAATCCCAGATGCACCTGCTGCATCCCACAGCAGCAGATAATTATTGTTTTTGTTTCTGAGGCCTCTCAGCTTCTCAGGAGAAAAAGTTCTGGCAAAAGGATTATTCAGAAAATATCATGGCTTCACCGGAGTTCAGGAGTTCTCCAGGATGGAAATAGAACTTGTCCTGAAAAATGGAATTGTGACCCATGGGGTGCTCCAAGAAAGGTGTGGGAATGTTGGGATGAGTCCAGAGGGGCTGCAGCCAGGCTGGGAGAGCTGGGGGTGCTCACCTGGAGAGGAGAAGCTGCAGGGAGAGCTCAGAGCCCCTGGCAGGGCCTGAAGGGGCTCCAGGAGAGCTGCAGAGGGACTGGGGACAAGGCCTGCAGGGACAGCACCCAGGGAATGGCTGCCAGTGCCAGAGGGCAGGGCTGGGTGGGATCTTGGCAATGAGGAATTGTTCCCTGGCAGGGTGGGCAGGCCCTGGCACAGGGTGCCCAGAGCAGCTGGGGCTGCCCCTGCATCCTGGCAGTGCCCAAGGCCAGGCTGGGCCCTGGGGACAGTGGCAGGTGTCCCTGCCAGGGCAGGGGTGGCTCTGGGTGGGCTCTGAGGTCCCTCCCAACCCAAACCAGTCTGGGATTTTTGATTCTAAACCCCTGGATCCCTGGCAGTGCCCAAGGCCAGGTTGGGCTGGGAGCAGCCTGGGACAGTGGGAGTTGGCCAACAAGGCCGATGGTTCCCGGTCTGTGTCAGGAATGGAGCGGCAGCAGGAGCAGGGAGGTCATTCTGTCCCTGTGTCTGTCCCTGTGTCTGTCCCTGTGTCTGTCCCTGTGTCTGTCCCTGGCTGTCCCTGTGTCTGTCGCTGGCTGTCCCAGGAGCAGGGAGGTCATTCTGCCCCTGCCCTGGGCACTGCTGAGGGCACACCTGGAGTGCTGTGCCCAGCTCTGGCCCCTCAGTTTGGGAAGGACCTTGGGACACTGAGCACATCCAGAGGGGACAAGGAGGCTGGAGAGGGGCTGGGAACACAAACCCTGTGAGGAACCCCTGAGGGAGCTGGGGCTGCTCAGCCTGGAGAAAAGGAGACTCAGGGCTGCCCCCATCACTCTGCAACAGCTCCTGAAAGGGGCCTGTGCTCAGCTGGGGCTGGGCTCTTTCTGCAGCAGCACTGACACAGCCAGAGCACACAGCCTCCAGCTGCACCGAGGGAAATCCAGGTTGGAGAGCAGGGAAAAGGTTTTTCCAGCAAGGCTGAGAAAGTTCTGGAATGGCTGCCCGGGGAGGTGGTGGAGTCCCCATCCCTGGGTGTGTTTAACAAAGCCTGGATGTGGCACTGGGGGCCAGGCTTCAGTTGAGCTCTTGGGGCTGGGCTGGACTCCATGGTCTGGAAGGTCTCTCCCAACCCAGGGATTCTGGGAATTCTGGGAATTCTGGGAATTCTGTGTCCCTGCCATGGCAGTGAATGGAATAGGATGATCCTTAAAATTCCTTCCACCCCAAACCATTCCCTGACTCCAGGAAAATCTGTTTTGCATAATTTCCAGTGTCAGGAAAGTCCTTGGAAGAGGAGAAGGGTTTTTTAAGTGCCTGGAGGAAAAACCAAGAGGAAACAAACCAGGATTCTTTATTTTTCCACAAAATAAAGGACTCAGTTTAACCCCTCCCTTACAAGCAGGGCTGTAATTGTGTCTTGAAGGTGCACTGCACAAAAACTCATTAACACCTGGACTAATGAATCCCAGGGAGGCTCTGAAGTATTCCAGCTGCACCTGGAAAGCCACAGATCCTGCTCCTCATTGATCTGTGTCACACAACTCCAGGACAAATCCTCTGCCAAGGGGGCATGAGAATCACACAGGGACTCCTCATTCACCTGGAGATTCAAGGTCAGGCAATTCTGGGATTTTCTGCCCACATTTTCAGGCTGTACTTTTTTAATCCCACAAGTGTTTATCCCGTAAACACTTCTGGCAAAGAAGTGAAGAGCTCCAGCAGCTGGGGCTGAGAGCTCTTCACAAGATTATTTATAATTTGTCAAGTGTTTCATCACCTCTGAGGGAGCTGAGGGCCTCATGGAGGAAAGGCCTAAAAAAATTATAGGTGGAAAGCAAAGGTGGATCTGTTTAAAGTGGGTTTTAGGACAACTAAAAGGTTTCCCAGAGCAGCTGTGGCTGTCCCTGAATCCCTGGAAGTGTCCCAGGCCAGCTTGGATGGGGCTTGGAGCCACCTGGGACCGTGGAAGGTGTCCCTGCCCATGGCAGGGGTGGGATGGGATGATCCTTAATGTCCCTCCCAACCCATTCAGTGATTCCATGATTCCAATGATGATTAAATCCCAAATTATGGGGTGGGTGTGTGTGTGTGTGTGTTTGGGTGGGTTTTTAACTACAGAGGATTAAAAACCTCACAGCCTGAGAAAAATCCTCAAAAGGAACAAAGATTTTCCACCCTCTGGAATATCTGGGATGAGGAATTACTTCACAAAGATACAAAAGGGCAGAATACAAAGCGAAAATAAAGAAGTTCCTTTGTGTGTCAAGATGTTTCTCCAGCTGCAGAGCCCCAGGAGATGTTCCTTGTCCTGCTAAAGAGAACAAGGAATTCAGGACACAAACCTGGATCCTGCTGCCCACATTTCACTGTTAGTGAGGACTGGAGCTGGTTTGGGTTTCTCCTGCTCCTCGTGGCAACTCCCACAGCCGAGGGAAAATCTCCATGGACCAGCCCTGATGGAGTGGGGACGCCACCACAGGAGTGGGGTTAACAACAGGAGAACCTCCTGAGGATGGGATTTGTTCACAGCTTCCAACAAAATTCCTGAGTGGTTCTGGAAAGCAAAGTCAGGTTCACAGAACAGCTACAAACAAATCCTGAGGAGATAAAAACAGCACTCTTGTGCTTTTGGGCTTCTTTCCCTTCCTTTTTCTGCCTCTTTTCCCAGTTCTCAGATGTTTCTGGGCATTGTCCAGCAATTCATTCCTCACATCTGTTCATGCTTTATCCATGTTCCTTCCTTTTCCTCTTGCACTCCTTTACCTTTTTGTATTTTGCTCCATTTCCCCCCTCAGTTCCTGATTCTGCTTCCAAGTGATTCCCTTTTTTCCTCTGTATTGATTATTTTTTCCCTAGGCTTGGTCTGTCCATGATTTCCTGTGTGATAACTGAAGGCAGAGATTTGACATCAATTTCCATGGAGTTCCTTCCTCTCCTGGGATCCTTTGCTCCCTCTTCCCCAGAAGTCAGCTTTTCAAATTCCCTAGAAACACCAAGGAATTCTCTTTTCCCTGAGTTGTGCCCAGCCACCAGAGGAAAATGTTATCTGCTGCTTTCCACCCTGGATCTCAAGGAAAGAAAATCCAGCAGGGATTTGCTCTTTTAGTTTATTCCACGTGGGATCAGCAGGATGAACCCTGATAAATTAAAGGTTTTCCTTGCCCGTTTTGCTTTGGAAGCTCCCAGGGAGGATGAGGTTGGGCTGGTTTTTTCCAGGATCATGGAATGATTTGGATCATCCACTCCCACCTCCTTCCATGGGCCAGGACACTCCACAAAATCCCTCCCTCCAATCCCAGCCCTCTCTCCTGGCTCACACCCCCTCCTCCTTCCACCACCAGGATTCATCTCTGAGCTTTTTCCAAATGTTCTCCAAGCCCTTCCTCCCTGGGGCTCCTCTTTAAAGAAAAGAGCTTGGAGAGCCGGGATTTGCAGTTCAGGGGTTTACAGAGCTGGGATTTACAGAGTTGGGATTTGCAGTGTGGGGTTTTGCAGTATGAGGATTTATAGAGTTGGGATTTACAGATCTGGGGTTTACAGAGTTGGGATTTAGTGCAGTGATTTGCAGAGTTGGTACTTGCAGTGTGGGGATTTCCAGAGCTGGGATGTACAGAGTTGGGATTTGCAGAGCTGGGATTTGCAGTGTGGGGATTTGCAGAGTAGAGATTTACAGAGTTGAGATTTATAGAGTTGGATTTGCAGTATGAGGATTTGCAGAGCTGGGATTTACAGAGTTGAGATTTGCAGTGTGGGATTTACAGAGTAGGGATTCACAGAATTGAGATTTATAGAGCTGGGATTTACAGAGTTGAGATTTATAGAGCTGGGATTTGCAGTGTGGGGATTTACAGAACTGGGATTTATAGAGCTGGGATTTGCAGTGTGGGGATTTATAGAGTTGGGATTTATAGAGTTGGGATTTAGAGAGTTGGATTTATAGAGTTGGGATTTATAGAGCTGGGATTTACAGAGCTGGGATTTACAGAGCTGGGATTTGCAGAATTGGGATTTACAGAGTTGGGATTTGCAGTGTGGGATTTACAGAGTAGGAATTTGCAGAGTTGGGATTTACAGATCTGGGATTTACAGAGTTGGAATTTGCAGTGTGGGATTTACAGAGTTGGGTTTTACAGAGCTGAGATTTGCAGATCTGGGATTTGCAGAGCTGGGATTTATAGAGCTGGGATTTAC
Source organism: Calcarius lapponicus (assembly GCA_039654755.1). NCBI lineage: Eukaryota > Metazoa > Chordata > Aves > Passeriformes > Fringillidae > Calcarius > Calcarius lapponicus. Next base: position 112,675,079 of record CM077462.1, read on the forward strand.
ACTGTTGGGATTTGCAGAGCTGGGATTTCCATTGGGAACCTCCATCCCCTCCATGCTCCCTCCTTATCGATGCTCCACCAGCTCTGCTCCAGGCTCAGCTCCCTCCCAGGCCTAACCCAGTTCCTGTGATCGTTCCTGGATTTATTCCAGACTCAGGGATCCCAGCTGATTCTGGGATTCTCTGGGATACCTGGCCCTCAGAGAGGTGGGGCTGTGCTGCCATGTGCAAACTCCCAAACCTTTTCATTGCCTGCAAAAAATGACAGTTTTTTGATCAAAATGTGATCAAAATCATTGGAAAATGAAATGTCATTTTTCCTTTTTTTTTTTTTTTTTTGAGAAGGGGTGTTTTGTGGGGTTTTTTTTTTGGTTTTTTTTTTGGGGGGGGAGATGTTTATGTTCATTTGTTTTTTTGGTTTGGGTTTTTTTGGTTGCTTGGTTTTTAATTCTGGTTGTGCCAACTAAAACTGTTTCCATCTTTCCAATCAAAAGCTTCCATTTATTTCCCATCCAGAACATCCAGACCCTGAGCAAGTGCACATAAAAATTAATTCCAAGGTGCTTCCAAATGCTTCTGGGGGTGTTTCAGGGTGAGACCCTGCTCCTTCCTGTGCCTTTGTGGGGTCACTCTTGCTTAGCTCTGAGCAGAATTTGGTCTTAGAGCTGGACATAAATGATCCAATAAAAATCCAGGACAAATGGTTTATTGGGAGACCAGAGCAGCCTTTGGTGCCAAACTTGGAATAATTTCCCATCTGGATGGTGACCTCAGGCTTCTCTGCAGCAAAACCAGAAATGGAAAATGGAATCTGTGCATTTGATGTTAATCCTGGATGGGGGATTTGCACAGGAATGAAATGTTGGGAGCTGGGCCTGGCTTTAGGGACAGCAAAGCCACATTTTATCCATCTTTTTTCCATGATGGATAAGGAGAAAGAAGAGCTTTCCAGCTCCAAAGTTTATTTTAAACTCCTTTCCCTACCTGCTGGCCACTCTTTCTCCTGGGTGGGGTGAAGGTGCCATGGAAATATCCCTGCCCAGGTTGGATTAAATGATCCTTAAACCCTTTCCAACCCAACCATTCCATGATTCCTTCAGTGAAGAACAGGCTGGGAAAGGTGAGGCTTGGTTCACATAAACTCCCATTTCTGGTGTTCACCCTTTGGCCTGGAGGATCTTCCTGGGGAGCCCAAAGCAGCAGTGCCAAATGAAACTTTTGTCCATGTCAGAAATTCCCCTTTTCCTGTCACCGATTTGTTCTTTTTGGTTGATCAAATGATCAAAACAATCCCTTGGGTGGAAGGGGGAAAGAAATCTAGGAAAACTTTAAGCTGGATTTGCATTTCCTGGAAAACAGGGAACTTCTGAGGGGGATGAAAGGAATCCATGGAATTGTTCTGGCAGCCCCAGCCCTGCAGGTGGCCTGGCTGCAGCTCCTGCAGCATCCCCAGCAATGCCCTGGAAATCCATCCCAGAGCTGCAGCCAGAGCCAGGGCACTCCCAGAGGGAGGAAGGATCACTTTCTGTGGAAATGCACCAAAATTCTGGGGAATTTTTGCACGTCCTTCCCATGGGAAATGAGGGTGCAGCAGCTCCAGCCAAGGCTGGGACAGAGCTGGGGTGTGGAAATCAGAAATCAGGTTTTGGGGTGATCCACGTGGGGATCCCACATTTTCCCTCCAGAGAGAGATGGCACAGAAAGTTTTCCTCCTGAAATCCATGTTTGAAGGGATGCTCTGCCCTGCTCCTGATCTTTGAGGATGCCCATTCCAGGTTGTTCTTTATGTCCTTGCAATTCCCAAGGGGTTGTTTTCCCTATTTTTAAATACTTTATTAGTGAGAATAATATTATTAAACACTAAAAGTATTATTGAATCAGCTTTTTCTTGCCCTTTCAGATGTCTCAGGACCCTTTTTTTGCATCCTTGGGAAGAGGAAAATGTTCCTAGGAGATACTGGAATAAAATAATAATAGTAGTAGTAGCAGTAGTAGTAGTAGTAGTAGTAGTAGTAGTAGTAGTAGTAATAATAATAATAATAATAATAATAATAATAATAATAATAATAATAATAATAATAATAATAATTATTATTATTATTATTATTATTATTATTATTGTTGTTGTTGTTGTTGTTTTGTTGTTGTTGTTGTTGTTGTTGTTGTTGTTGTTATTATTATTATTATTATGGGGGAATTTAGGATAAGTTCTTGAGGAGATCCAGTAGGGCAGTGTGTGGATGTGACAGGAAGTTCCACAAGGAGCAGTTTGTACAAAATTCCTGCAGTTCCCAAGTCTTGAGGCACCACAACCTCCTGCACATCCCCCAGGTCCTGAAATGGGCCAGGGACCCTAAAATAAAAAAAAACTTGGGATTTTTCAAACTTTTTCATTTCCAAGTTTCCTTAAAAACAGCTTGGCAAAGGGATTTGGCTCTGCTGAGAGCTCCAATGGCTGAATTTTTTACTGGGGTGAGATTCACAAAATGGAATCCAGCTGTGAGGGGACAAAAAACCTCTGGGAGGTCCTGGCAAGCCCAAATTAATTTGGGATTTGGGATTTGGGATTTGGGATTGGGAAGAGCCACCTTCCACCACTGCAACATTGAATTCTCCAGGGAGAGGGGAATTAAAAACTCCTGGATAAAGCCAGATGTGAGGTGTGAGGGGGGAATCCTTCCCTGCTGGCGGGGATGTTGTTTCCAGGTGACATTTTCTGCCTCTTGTCCCCTCATCTTTTCTGTCACCTCCTGATTTTTGTGGGTTCTCTTCTCATTCCATTTTTGTCATGCTCTATTTTCATATAACATATAGATTTTTTATCATATTTTATATCATTTAAATATCATTTTATATATTTTCCCCACACACTGGCTTTCCATCCCTCCCCACTTTTTTTCCCAGCAAAAACCCCCAAATTTAATGACAATTTCATCCCTTTCATCCCTCGATTCCAGGGCTCTGGGGGAAGGAATGTGAATTTATTCCACCACTAAGAGAAGGAGGTGATTTAGGATCCTGTTCACCCAGTCAGGGATGAGATTTTGGGAATGATTGTGAGCTGGAAATTGGGAGATGCTTAAAAATATTCCCAAACCTGGGAAGTCTGGGTTATTTCCTATTGCCCATCAATCTTGCCTGTCATTCCAGGAGCGATTTGCCAGCCCCTGGATCATTCTCAGGCCCTCGTTTTCCTTCTGTTTTCCTTCCCACAGCCTTCATGAAGTGTCATGTCAAACTCACCCAATTCCTTCAGCCAAGAACACAAACAAACCCCAAATAGGATTAAAAAAAAAAGGGGGAAAAAACAGGAATATTTTGATTGCCCTAAAGTGAAACATTCCCATTTTTGCAATTCCCCGTAACAAACAGCTCTGAGCGAGCCAGGATTGAATTTCAAATCAAATGGAGTTGTTTCCCTTTGGATCAAATCCAACGTCTCCCTTGGTCTCTGGGGTTTTCCAGCCTTTTTCAGTGTTTGGGTTTGCTGCAAATAAATACAGGAAAAAAGTTCCTATTTCAGCTGGGTTGGAAGTGATAAGAGAATTTGATAGGAGCTGCTGCGTAACTGGAGTGTCAGGAATCTGCTGCCATTGCTGCTGGCTGTCCCGGGGGATGAGGCACTGCAGAGTCACAAAGAATTAAATAAAAATTAAGGAAGAATTAAGGAAAAACTAAAGAAAAATTATGAAAAAAAAAAAAAAGGAAAAATTAAGGAAAAACTAAGGAAAAATTAAGGAAAAAAATAAGGAAAAATCCCCTTTATTCCAGCCTAATATTCCCACTCATCCCAACATTCCCTCTTTAAACTCACAGGGAATACATTTTATTTTCCATGTCAAATGATGGTTTTCCATTCTTTTATCCATCTTAATTGGGTAAAAAACAAAGAACCATCCTGGCTGAGAATTATTTAGTAATAATTAGTGATATTTTGAAATCATTTGGTAATTCCACACCCTAAAAACCAATTAAAGGAATGCTTTCAAATTTCCAGATGATTTTAAAAGTCACTCACATGTTTGGGTACTTCCTTTATTTTTGGAAACAGCCACAAATCAAATCATTAGTACATAGAGGGAAGACAGACATAGCTGCTGCTTCTTCTTCTTCTTCTTCTTCTTCTTCTTCTTCTTCTTCTTCTTCTTCTTCTTCTTCTTCTTCTTCATAATAATAATAATAATAATAATAATAATAATAATAATAATAATAATAATAATAATAATAATAATAAATCAGATTTTTCTTGCTCTTTCAGGTGTCTACGGATCCTTTTTCTCCATCCTTAGGAAGAGGAAAATGTTCCCAGGAGATATTGAATATTTATATTTATATTTATATTTTTATTTTTATTTTTATTTTTATTTTTATTTTTATTTTTATTTTTATTTTTATTTTTATAAGTAATAATAATATCTAAAATAACCCATTTTGTGCCAGAAAATTCTGGGCAGATTGTTCACAATCCATAACTTCAGGAGAGCACCAGATCTTTCCCAAAGCCTGGAGATAACTCTGGGCTGGGGTGATCCCATGGGAACCATGGATGCCCAAACTGTCCCAGGGGAGTCCGGGAGAGGAAGAGCTGAAATAAAAGAAGGTCAGATTGTCTTGGCCAAAGTGTAACTCCCTGCCCAGAAAAGCCTGAAGCTCCAAGGACTTCACCCCCAAAGAGGTGTGGGTTGATATCCTGCATTCCCAAGGCTGGAGGTGGGACTGGGATCCAGCTGGATCCCAAAATAAGCAGGAAATAACTGAGCAGTGACAGAACCCCCCTAAAGCAGCAGGAATTTGTGCTTCCATCCCACTCTGCCATAGCACAGAGGGTGACAAACACTGGGATGCTTCTCCTAAAGTTCATCCCTAGGGAGTCATCCTGCTGAAATCCTCTCCCAGGAAGGAAAGGTCTGCTCTCATCTTTGTTGTGGAACAGGAATAAGCACAATAGATTTTAACTAAAATTAAAAAAAATTCCCTAAATTGTCATTTTTTTTTCTTTTCCTTAAAACTATTTAAACCTACTCTGAACTAAACGCCCAAAAAACCACCACCAACCCACACCTGTAACCCACCAAACTAAGCCTAAGGCACAACATTTATAACACCAAAAAACCTAAATAAACCAAACCACAGCTCACAAAAAAAAAAAAAACAAACTTTCTAAATTTATCATCTCTTCAAAACAGCCAATAATTTTATTATTTAATATTATTCTTTTTTTATAAAATACTTTAGCTATTAAATAAACAATTTTTTCCACTTTTCTCCAAAAAAAAAAAACATTTTCCCAAACTAATTTAAAAAAACCCCACTTAAATCTACTTTCTAAAAAAACACATCAAAAATTGTATCCCAAATTTACCCTCAACCAAACCAGCTCTTTATTCCCCTGCTGAAATTCCTGTGCTCATTTTATCCCTTTGTTCCTGAGATCCATCCTGAGAATTCCAGGGCTGTTGAAATGCTCAGCTGCCCCCAGCTGGGCCCGAATTTGGGTCTCCTTTTAAAGTTCATCAAAGACATAACAAAGGGAATAAATGGGGGAAAATAAAGGAAAACTGGCTGCAGTTCTGCTCTCAGGAGCTCTGGGAGTGTCGGACTCTCCAAAATTATTGGCAATAATTTGGGAATTTCGTGTGGAGATGAGCTGGTGGCTTTCCTAATCCCTCCTTTCCCAGACTGGATGCACTGGGCTGTTGGAGGTGATAAATTTGTGTCACTCTGAGTAATTCCTGGGCCAGAAGGACAAAGGGACTTGGGATGGAGCCTTTTAAACCAATTTCTGTTCTTTTGGTGCAGGTTCTGCTGGAAAGCTCAGGCATGGGGACCATCCATCTACCTCTGGAAAGGGAATTTCTGCCACTTCCAAGGGCTGTGCTTTTCCAGTGCCAGGTGTTCCAATATTATTGGAATTATCCCAGTGTTTATTCAGCATTTTCAATCTACTGAAGTAGCTTTTCTGTTACCGGAATTCCAAGAGTTGGGCACTTAAAAGACAAAGCAAAAAGCTTTGGTTCCAACTGAACAGTCCAAACTATTCCAATGGAAAAGAGGAGAAAATTCCAAAATGTTTCCCCATCAGTCAGGATGGGACAGGGAAAAGCCCCTGAGTGACTGGGGTGGGTTTAGTTTGAATTGGGTGGAAACACCAATTTTGTGTAGTGGCTTTGGTTTGCTAACTTGAGATTTTTTCCAATTTTGAGATCTCTTGGCTGATGTACTAAATGAGTGTGGTGTGTCTGGTGTGGGTTCATTACTGATGTATTTACTTCTTGTCGTGAGGGAGGATTAGGAGAAAGGTACAGCAGGTTTAAAACCTTAAAAGGGTATAAAGACAAATTTATTAACTCAAAGAAAGAGTAATAAAAGAGTAATAAGAATCAGAACAAAATTTTCAGAACACTTCTCCTCGCCCCACAACCTCTTCTTTCCTACTGACAATGTCAAGAAACAAAACCACCACAGTGACCTCCAGGTGATGAAGAGACAGCTCTTAAAAATCAAACTCTTTTTCCCATGGCCTTCCCAGAAATCCCACTTATCCAGCCCTGGGTGGCTCTTTTTGGTCAGTTGTCTCCACACCCACCAGCTCATCTGATTTATGGCCAAAAAACCTTTTTCTTTTTAAAATTTCTGGCTCAGCTCCATAAAGTTCCAAATCAATCCCTGAGGGTTTGACTCCTTGCCCTCCAGGAAAGGGAAGCTCCCATAAATGTGGATATTCTGGGAAAGCCTCTGCTTTGAATTCCTCACCCAAGGGGGTGGAGATGCCTCCCAAACAGAGGACTGAGTAAAAGAACCAGGGGATACCTCAGGAAAGACCCAGCTCAGGAGCCTGGTGTCCATTTCCCTCTCCCAGGTTTTTCCAAGGAGATAAGAAGCCGGGAATATCTGGAATGCTTTTACCTGGATGCTTTTTTTCCCTTCACAGGGAATTTTCTTGCAACTAAAATAACAAAAACCTGTGAAATCCTTCCAGTGCCCCCAGGCCAAAGGGGTGGAAGGGGTGGGTGAAATCCAGTGGATTATTTGGAAGCTGTTCTGGATGCTCCTTGCTTTCCTGAGGGGAGGAAGGACCTAGAATCATTTGGTCCTTTTTTTTTCTCTTTGATTGTCTTTAATAAGATTTATCAGATTTATTTTTTTTTTGTCCAAGAATTGTCCTGACACCCATTCTCAGCCAGTTCTGTTGGGAGGACAAACTGGGAATTGGCAGCAGGTGGGACACAAAAATGTTTTGGGTTCTTTTTCCACTCCTGGTTTTCCCAACAAAACCCACTTGTGCATCTCCTATGTCAGGGATATCAGCACACACCTGGAGTCTTCTTCTCACCAGCATCTCCCTCAAAAGCCTGGCACCAACCCATGGATTCCTCATCTGACGTGGCTGAAGGGAATTCAAGCTTTATCCAGAAAGCTCAGCTTTGACCCTTATGGTTCTCTGGGACCTTTGCTCCCAGGGCTTTGAAACTCAAAACGTCAGGAAATCCCAGCCAGGTTTGGGTTGGAAGGACCTGAAATCCCACCCAGAGCCACCCCTGCCATGGCAGGGACACCTCCCACTGTCCCAGGCTGCTCCAGCCTGGCCTTGGGCACTGCCAGGGATCCAGAGATGGAATTCCATCCCAGCCCTGCCCACCCTGCCAGGGAACAATTCCTCATTGCCAAGATCCCATCCAGCCCTGCCCTCTGGCACTGGCAGCCATTCCCTGGGTGCTGTCCCTGCATCCCCTGGCAATTGTCTCTCTGCAGCTTTCCTGGGGCTCCTTCAGGCCCTGCAAGGCCACCCTGAGCTCAGCCCAAAGCTTCTCCTGTGCAGGTGAACAATGCCAGCTGTGCCAGCCTTTCCTGCCAGCAGAGCTGCTCCATCCCTCTGCTCATCCTGGAGCCTCCTCTGGGCTCTCTGCAGCAGCTCCAGCTCCTCCCTGCACTGGGGCAGCTCTGCAGGTGGGGAATCACCTGTGGGGACACAGGGACACAGCCCCAATCCCAATCCCTCTCCTGATCCCCAGCTGGGGGCTCAGCCCAGAATAATTCCAATCTTCTGTTCCATTCCAAGAACCCAAGGCTCTGACCCTCTCCAACCCATGACTGATGCACTGCCAGGAAGGTGAAGGTCTGAGGATTAATGAGCTGCCTCATTGTCCACAGCCCCCAAAGCCTCTGCAGTCAGCTCAGCTGAAGCCCTTGGAGCCATTCCCAACACCTGATCCTAATCACAGCCCTGCACCTGGCCCAGCTCTCCTCTTGGGACAATAAGTGACCAAATTTATTGTGGCAGTTTTGTTTTTCTCTCTCTCCCTTCACCTCCTCTTCCCCTCGGAGCTCACTGGATCCTTTCTAGGATGAGACCCAAACACCATCAATGGAAGGGATTGTTCAGGAGAGCCCTGGCAGGAGGGTGGGGAGCATCCAGCTGTGTCCTGCTCTCCTGCTTTGATGTCCTTGGCTGCAGAGGGACGTGTGCTCCAGACCACCCACAGGCCAGCCTGGCTCCTCCTGGGAGAAGGGATCATGAACCCAGCATGGAGTGCCTGGAGCGGGAATTCTGTGTCCTTCCCTGCCTGCACAGGGACAGCACCCAGGAGAGGCTGGGCCAGGAGGGGTTTAGGTTGGATTTCAGGGCAAGGTTCCTGCCCAGAGGGTGCTGGCACTGCCCAGGCTGCCCAGGGAATGGGCACGGCCCCGAGGCTGCCACAGCTCCAGGAGCCTTTGGCCAGCGCTGCCAGGGATGCCCAGGCTGGGCTGGGTGGGCTCTGGGCAGGGCAGGGCTGGCACTGGGGGATCCCTGGGGGTTTATTCCCACTCAGGATATTCCATGGTTCCATTATCTGGCAGCCCTGGAGGGACATCTCGGGAAGGGAATCCAGGCAGGGTTTGCACTCTCTGCTCTCTCTGTTGGGGTTCCCCACACTGTGCCTTAAACTCCCCTTGGGTTTGTGCCTTAAACTCCCCTTGGGTTTGTGCCTTAAACTCCCCTTGGGTTTGTGTTTTAAACTCCCCTTGGGTTTGTGCTTTAAACTCCCCTTGGTCTGCGATTTTATTTTTCACTCTTGCTTTCCTTCCCAAGCGGGAAAGGCACCAGGAGTCACAAGGATGCTCAGAAAGCACTTTGAGGGTGCTGCTCATCCTTTATTCTTCCCTCTTTCTGTAACATGGACTTCGATTTCCACATTTAACATCCCATCAATACCAAGGGAGCTGAATGACAGAAAAAAATGCTCCAAAAAAAACCTGTGGGCATGAAGAAAACCCCGAGTTAAAGGCAGCTTATCAGGCCCAGCTGCTGCTTATCACCAATGCTCCATCTGCTCCATCTGCTTAGCATAAATAATTCCTTGATTTTTTTATTGGTGTCCTATGGTCCATCCAAACAATGAGCAAAAAGAGAAACTGTAAATAAATTTTACAGTGTCACTAAGAGCATTCACATTAAGGGGGACTATTTTGAGGCAACGCCAGTTCTTAATAAATTGCTTTTATTCGGGTGTTTTTACAAGGAGAAAAGAAGAAAAAAGCAGGAACAATAGAAGAATGGAAATTGCTCCATCACTCCTTTTAATAATAAATATTCCCAGGCTGTTCTCCTCACAAAGGAAGGGCCAAGGTTTTTATTTTTGCTTTTTTTTTTTTTTTTTTTTTTTGCTGTCCATCTGAAAGGCAGGGGCATAAAAAAGCCCCTGAGGCAGCTGGCCGAGCTCCCTTCCTGCAGTGTTCCCTGGATTGCTGGGCTGTGGTGCCAAGCCTGGGGCTGAACGGGCTCACCTGGGCAGCCCAGGGGGGTTCCAGACCCAAAGCTCAGCCTTTGGAAGGAGGAAAGTCTTTCCCAGCTGGTGAATTCCCCCAAGGAGCAGCACCACTCCTTAGGAGAGCAGGTTTTCCCCAGGAGGATACCCAGTGCCCTAATTCCCAGTTCTGGCACTGGTTTGCTGTCATTTGTTGGGTATGGGATCCCACAGTCCCTTTCACCAAGAATTCCACCCGACCATCCCAATGTTCCCCTGGGGTTCAAGCTCATCCCTCCTGAAGCAGCAGCTCCTGGTTGAACTCTCCAGGAGTTAAATGTGGATTTTACAAGGAAATTTTAGAGATTTCATGGAAAACCCTAATTTTGGACAGCACTCAGCACAGATTCCCACAGAAGTACTGAATATGGGTGGAGGGGTTTACATTCCATAGAGCCCAACAAAGTTCCTTTCTTTGCCTCTTTTTCCAATTGTTAATTTCTATTTTAAGGATGAGATACTTGTTCAAGCTCATCCCTCCTGAAGCAGCAGCTCCTGGGTGCTCCTGGTTGAACTTTCCAGGAGTTAAATGTGGATTTTACAAGGAGATTTCTGAATAGCAATGAGATTTCATGGAAAACCCTAATTTTGGACAGCACTCAGCACAGATTGCCACAGAATTACTGAATATGGGAAAAGGGGTTCATATTCCATGGAGCCCAGCAAAGTTCCCTTCTTTGCCTCTTTTTCCAATTGTTAATTTCTATTTCAAGGATGAGATACTTGCTCTGTGTCTATTTTACAGCTCTCATGTGTTTAATTCCTGCCTGCAGAGATTCTGGGAAGCTTTGCCTGGCACCTCCAAACCCAAAGGCATCCTGGAGTAGCAGGAGTGGGGTATGGAATGTGTGCCTGTCCTGGAAATGTGACATCAGAATTATGGATACCCCATCGGGGCTGGAAAATCCAGTCCTAGGCTGACCTTGGCAGGTCCTGGAGCCCCAGGCAGGAGTGGGGAAACAGTGGGAAAAAATTCCAGAGGATTCAGCTTTCAAAGGGAAGAAAAGAATCACAGAATTTGGGATGGGATGGGATGGGATGGGATGGGATGGGATGGGATGGGATGGGATGGGATGGGATGGGATGGGATGGGATGGGATGGGATGGGATGGGATGGGAGGGATCTTGAAGATCACCCAGTGCCACCCCTGCCATGGCAGGGACACCTCCCACTGTCCCAGGCTGCTCCAAGCCCCAGTGTCCAGCCTGGCCTTGGGCACTGCCAGGGATCCAGGGGTGGAATTCCATCCCAGGGAACAATTCCTCATTCCCAGTGTCCCATCCAGCCCTGCCCTGGGAGCCTGGGACGCTCCATGGAGGACATTGCCACCCTCCCTGTGTCTGATGTGGCATCTGGAGCTGCACCCAGCAGTTTGGGGTTTGTGCACCAAGGGTGGCTTTTCCAGCAGGGAAAGGGCAAATCCTCAGGGAGTGGGAGCAGAGGCCAGAGCTCCCCGGGGCTGCAGCTCCTGAGAGGGACAGCTCTGATCCCTGCTCTGGCACAGGAACAGCACCAGGGAGCAGCTGGAGGGGTTTGGGTTGGATTTCAGGGCAAGGTTCTTGCCCAGAGGGTGCTGGCACTGCCCAGGCTGCCCAGGGAATGGGCACGGCCCTGAGGCTGCCACAGCTCCAGGAGCCTTTGGCCAGCGCTGCCAGGGATGCCCAGGCTGGGCTGGGCGGGCTCTGGGCAGGGCAGGGCTGGCATTGATGATCCTGGGGGTCCCTTGGCCTCAGGAATTCCAGGATTCCATGATATCCCACTGGTTTGGGACTGGCCCCCACAGTCCCTGGGCCTGAACGAACTCTTTGCCTTTTGCACAGCCCAAAAGGGCTTTTAAATTTCATTTTTAAAAATGAAATAAGGGCCCAGTGAGGCAAAGGGAGTCAGAGCCCTTGGATGTGCTCCCCATTTGCTTGGTGGGGCAATCCTAATGAGTAATTGATTGCTAATTACATGTGCTGAAACATCCTGGTCCTTCCCTATCCACCAAGAACTGGGAGTTTCTCTTGGGCTTGGTTTTCATCCAAACCTTGGGCCTGTGATCTGGATGGGGCATTTTGTGCCTGATTAATTGACTGCATTGTCTTGGGGGAGTGTTGATTAATTGCTGAATTCCAGATCAGTTTTAATGAGGCTCCCAGCGCTGCTTTAGGGCCACGGGGGGCCCCGTTATTCCTTTGGCTCCATGGGTCAGTGTTTTGTTGGACCTCAATAGGAAAAGTCCTGGCACAGCTTCCTGCTTCCCTACAAGTGAGGAGACAACAGCAGAGCTCCAGCAGACAAAAAACTTTATTAAACTCACATGGACATCCCTTAAAAAAAAAAAGAAAAATGTTGGAGCAAGCTGCTCACACTCCAGGGCCAAGAGCAACAAAAATCCTGATCATTAGGAATCCAAATCCAGGTGCAGTTAGGGGAAAAGGGAGCCGCAGCTGGTGCAAAATAAAAGAGAAAATAAAAGAGAAAATAAAAGAGAAAATAAAAGAGAAAATAAACTGCAGGTCTTGAGGAGAAGCAGCCCATAAACCAACCCTGCCCCTCTGCCCAGGTGATTCCACCTGCAGAGCTGCCCCAGCACAGGGAGGAGCTGGAGCTGCTGCAGAGAGCCCAGAGGAGGCTCCAGGATGAGCAGAGGGCTGGAGCAGCTCTGCTGGCAGGAAAGGCTGGCACAGCTGGCATTGTTCACCTGCACAGGAGAAGCTTTGGGCTGAGCTCAGGGTGGCCTTGCAGGGCCTGAAGGAGCCCCAGGAAAGCTGCAGAGAGACAATTGCCAGGGGATGCAGGGACAGCACCCAGGGAATGGCTTCACACTGGAAAATTACAGGTTTAGGTCAGATATTAGGAACAATTTCCTCCCTGGCAGGTTGGACACTGGGGCTGGAGCAGCCTGGGACAGTGGGAGGTGTCCCTGCCATGGCAGGGGTGGCACTGGGTGGGCTTTGAGGTCCATCCCATCCCATCCCATCCCATCCCATCCCATCCCATCCCATCCCATCCCATCCCATCCCATCCCATCCCAGGTTCTCTCTCTGCCCTGTTCTTCTCTGTTACTCTCCCCCCTTTCCCTGTTCCCACAGCTGGGGCAGGACAACCCCATCCCAAAATGCTTCCAGGGTGAAAAGGGGGCTCAGAGTGCTGGCAAACACCTCATGGAGCTTCACAGAGCCAGGCCACAGAGCTGGGATGCTGCTGGAACTCCAGGTGCTGGGAAGAGGCTGCTGTGGAGGTGCTCAAACCCAGAGGTTCCCAGTGAAATTCCTGCATCCCTACAGCTGCAATTCCAGTGGGTTTTCCTCCTCTTCTGCAGGATCTGGCTGTGCCCCCAGCTCATGTTTGGAATGACATCCAGCAGAAGCTGCCCAGCACTCCTGGAGCTGCTGGGAGCACACCAAGAGCAATATTTGCTCCCAATTCCAAGCAGGAAGCCCCAAGCAGCTGCAGCTTGCAGGGAGTGCGGGGTGTGGAGCAGGGAGATGCTGGAATGGTGCTGCAGGACCTCTCCCTGAGCAGGGAGGAGCTGCTCCCACCTGGGGAAATGGGATTTGGCTTTTCCAGGGAAGGGTGCTGCTGGCAGGGATGGGAGCAGCAGCCCCCAGCCCAACATCTCTGCCTGCTTTAATTGGGTTTTGTGGTCCAAACAATCCCAGCTGCTCCATGTCCTGTGGACAAGGAGGAGACAACATTTATGAGATGTTCTTTGTGAAAAATGCATGTATTTTATGATTGGCTTTTTGCAAATATTCAAATGAATATTATATGTGTTGTGTTAGAAAGTAATGCTGTATTAATTCTCTTAAGCAGTGTGTTAAATATAGTTTTAGGTTATAAAAATTGTTAAAATAGAAACTATGCTATGTAAGATACCTTTTAAAGAAAGGACTCACAGTGAGATAGCAGCCACAGGACACCTGAATCTTTCAGAGAGAGAGAATTTATTGCCCCATTATCAGGAGAAATTAACTTCTCCCACCTCAAAGGCACTGTCAGGATTCAGAGGAAGAAGCTGACACTGCCCAGACAGAATCCTGGGTTTGAATGGAATTTATGCATCATGTGTGAGGTGTGTGAATATGCAACAGGTTGTTGTTTTTAAGGGTTAATCCTCTGTTAACGTGGGGCCTTTTTTGGGCTTGTGCTGCCCAGAAAAGATACCCAGACTGTCTGTAACTCTTTGTTCTTATTGTCTCATGTTGTCCTAATTCAAATTGTCCAAATTATTATTACTCTATTTGTATTACTGTTTTTATAACCATTTCATTACTATTAAACTTTTAAACCTTTAAAAACAAGTGATTGGCGTTTTTAGTATTCTTTGAGGGGGGAGGGAAAATCTACAGTATTTGCAGGGAACCCCAGTGAGGGGAGAGAATGATCCAGCTGATCCATCTTATTAGAATGTTAATTAATTACTTTATTATGCTATATTTTTCTATACCATATTTCACTACATTACATTACATCTAAACTGAATCTGCCAAGCACTCAACTGCACAACTGCACAGCATTTTGTGACTGTCAGTGACAGTCCAGATACACACTTGGTCCTGATAGGCCAAGGAAACAAAATATAATTCTTTTGAGTAAATGTTTATATTTATTAAAATTTTAGGTTTAAATTATTATTATTATTATTATTATTATTATTATTATTATTATTATTATTATTATTATTATATTTTATTTAATAATAAATTAAATCTTTATATAAATCTATATAAATTACTTTATATAATTTTATATTCTAATTTAAATAATATCATTATAGATAAATTATATAAATGTATAAATAAATTATGTAAATAAATTTAAATTATATAAATTAATTCCTATAATTTATGTAATTTTTAATATAAATGTATATAAAATAATTTATATAATAAATTAATTTTTAATATTTAATTTCACTTTAAAAGCAGCCCAGGATGGACTTGGTGCCTCTTCCTCCTTCAGTCAGCACAGGATTCACAATTCACCACTGGCATTTCGGTGATACTCTTGAGATGAGCCCTTTGTCAAATTATAATTTAAAAAACCATAACCTTGAGGGATGTGAAAGGAATTAGGGGCATGGGGGGGGGGGGACATTCCAGTCATTCCTGAAGCAGCAGCATTGGCTCCTTTTGACCAAATTTGCAGGATAAGGAGAGAAGTTCCATCTTTCCAAAGGCCACTTTGTGCTGCCACCAGTGTCACATAAACCAGTGTCACATAAACCAGTGTCACATAAACCAGTGTCACATAAACGCAGCTGGTTCCAAGCCTGGAGATGCAGCAGCAGCAATGTTGCAGAGGATGCAGTAACAAAATAATGTGGTTGTTTCATGGACTCAGGTCATGCTGAATAAACAGGATATAAATATATTTTCAAAAACAGGATGTTTTGCCTGTTGGATATTTACAAACAATAGGATAAATCCATAGGAGAATTTTTTAAAGTGTATTTAAAATGTTTATTAATAATGTGCTGCTCTGGGCACCCAGGGAACAATTCCTCATTGCCAATCTCCCACCCAGCCCTGCTCTCTGGCACTGGGAGCCATTCCCTGGCTCCTGTCCCTCCTTGTCCAAATCCCTCTCCAGCTCTCCTGGAGCCCCTGGAGCAGCTCTGCTGCAGCTGAAGATCCTCCCCAGGAGTCTCAGTTTCCCTGCTCTGAAGGGCTGCCACACATCTGTTATTTTGGTTATTTATCTGTCACTCCTTCTCCCCCTGGGAATGGCCCCTCTCTCCCACCTGGAAATGGTGACTTGGCAGCTCCCAAGCTTTCCTGAGATCTCCCAGCTGCCTGGAAGTCAGCCTGGACAGCCAGAAGGTGCTGCTTTGTTTGGTCAGGGAGCAGAGCAGCACAAAAGGGCTTTGTTGAGTTCCTGGGGCTGTTTGGTTTTTCCATGGAAGCTGTGCCCTGGATCTCCCTCGTGTCCCGATGGGTTTAGTGCTAAGTTCAGCATTCCCAGCTCTCAAGAAGGATGAGGAGGCATCTCCAGAGGGGTTTGGGGAGTTCCAGTGCTGGTCAGGGACTCTGGGAACAGTTCCAAGGCCAAAGGAGGACAAACATCCCAGGTGGGAGCACATCCTTCACCTCCTGCTGGACTCCTCTGAGCCTGTCCTGCTGTTTTCAGGGACAAATCCCACAGATCCCAGTGGTGCCTTGTGCAGGCTGACCCAGAGCAGGGGCTGGGCAGAGCTAAAGAATAAAGCAGGGATTTATTCAAAGCATCTCCTCCATGGATGCACCTTGGGCAGCACCAGAGCCCAGCCAGGGCTGCACCCAAGATGAACCAAAATGGCCCCAAAATGCACGGCCGGGCACGGGGTCTCTCCCTGGGATCAGTTCTGCTCCATTTGCACCTTGCAGTTCATTGTCCCATTCCAGCTTTAGCCCAGGCACTCCCACCCTGCTTGTTTTTCTCTCTGCAGCCCACGGGGTTTGTGCTCCTGGGCTGAGATTGGGATCATTTGTCCTTGGTGCCCAGCTGGAGCAGGAATTGTTTTGTCTCCCTGCTCTGTGCACAGAGCTCACCATCCCATAATATGAACCCAGCCCCACACACTAAAGCAGCACAGAATGTGAAAAATAGAAAAGCTCAAACCTGAGGCATCACCAGTGTCCCTCTGCAAGTGAGGTGGTCCCAGCAGGGGGGACCCTAAAACTGCCAGGGCCACTCTGGGCTGGATGCGAGCAGAGTCTGGCCATGTGAGCCACACAGTGCCCCGGGATGGAGCAGGGACATTTCCCCATTTTGGATTCCACTTCCCCCCAGGTTTGGAGCAGGGACATTTCCCCATTTTGGATTCTTTCTTTCCCCCAGGTTTGGAGCAGGAATATTTCCCCATTTTGGTTCCCCTCTTTCCCCACAATCCCCAGGTTTGGAGCAGGAATATTTCCCTAATTTATTTTCCCCTTTTCCAATACCCACGTTTGGAGCAGGGACATTACTCAATTTTGGATTCTCCCCTCCCCTCCAGATTTGGATCAGGGACATTTTCCCATTTTGGATTCTCCTTTCTCCCCAGTCCCCAGGTTTGGATCAGGGTCATTTCCCCATTTTAGTTTCCATTCTCCCCCAGTCCCCAGGTTTGGATCAGGGACATTTCCCCATTTTGTTTCCCCTTTCCCCGACCCTGCAGTTCCCATTTCTCTTGGAAGCTGCACCTCCAGAGGGTTCTCACCAGTGAGTCAAGTGGCCAAAGCCAATCCAAGAGTGACCTGGGCTGGTTCTGCTGGAATTCTGAGGTTATTCCTCCTCCCCCTTGCTGGGCAGGATGTGCCACAGATAAATCCAGAGAACAGAAAGATTTTGCTTTAAAAGCAGCCCAGGATGGACTTGGTGCCTCTTCCTCCTTCAGTCTGCACTGGCCCACAGAGTCCTCCTTGCCCTCCCTTCCAGGAGCTGGAATTTTCCTTTCGATCCCAATTCAGGAGCCACAAAAAGCCTGTCACTACCTCAACTGAGGCCTTCCAGGACCTGGAGGAGACCACGAGAAGGAGTGAGAGAAAATAAAAGGAATGGAAGAGGCAGAGTGGATTTGTGCTGCAGGGATCTCCTGCGCGTTCCTTGTTATGGAAAACCCATCAGAAAGAGGGGGAACAAACAAAGGAATTTGGGGCCCCAGCAGCGCAAATCAAAGCATTGTTAGCTGGGATGGGTGTTTGGGTTTCTCCCTTCCTTTGGGAGCTGCTGCAGAGGAAGCAGATTAGGGATTGCCAGCTCTGGCAACAGCGACTGGTGGCATCATAATGACCTCATTACGGGCTGCAAATGAGCTCACGGCCTAATTATGTGTTCGGGGAAAAAACACCTCAGGAGCTGCCCACAGGTGTGGGGTTAACCCCTGCCTTGCTGGGATCCAGCTCCAGCCAAACCTCGGAGCTCTGGGAAAGGCCGGGAAAGGCCGGGATCCAGCAGCTGTGGAGGCTGAGTGCAGCTGGATGTCCTTCTGTCCGTCTGCAATGCAAACAAAAACCCTTCCTGCCTTGTTTGTTCGCCTGGAATCCCCAAATCCCTGGGGCTGGAACAGATTTCCAATGTCACAGAGTGCCAGCTGTGCCCCACGGGCACCTTGTCCCCAGCCCAGAGCACTCAGTGCCACCTCCAGGGGACACCTGCAGGGATGGGCACTGCAAAGCTCCCTGGGCAGCCCCTGCCAAGGCCTGAGCTCCCTTTCCATGGGCAAATTCCTGCTGCTGGCCCAGCTGAGCCTGCCCTGGCCCAGCCTGAGGCCGTTCCCTCTGCTCCTGTCCCTGTTCCTGGCAGCAGAGCCCGACCCCCCCGGCTGTGCCCTCCTGGCAGGGACTTGTGCAGAGCCACAAGGGCCCCTGAGCCTCCTTTGCTCCAGGCTCAGCCCCTGCCCAGCTCCCTCAGGAACTCTCCATTCCCTTCCCAGCTCCCTCAGGAACTCTCCATTCCCTTCCCAGCTCCCTCAGGAACTCTCCATTCCCTGCCCAGCTCCCTCAGGAACTCTCCAGCCCCTGCCCAGCTCCATTCCCTGCCCTGCACACTCTCCAGCCCCTCCAGGTCTCTCCTGCAGGAGCAGAACTGGGCACAGCCCTCGAGGGGTCCCGGCACAGAGGGACAATCCCTGCCCTGCTCCTGCTGCTGCCAGGGGGAAATTCCAGCAGATCCAACCCCCCCCTGGAATAAAAGGCTTTCCAGTGTTTGCTTGGCTGAGACCTCTCCTTTGGTTTTCCCTTGTTCCTTTACATAAAACACATTCCCTGGTGGAAATTGAGACCCCAGAGGAGCCCAAATCCTTCTGCCCAAACAAATTCCCTGGCCGTGGTTGTTCCACTGGACCTGGATTCTTCCCATCCTCCTCACAATTGCTCTTCCCTCATCCCTGCCCCCCACAAATTTTTGCCTCTCTTTTTCTGTTCCTTAAGTCTCAGTTATTATTATTAGGTCTCAATTATCCCTTTCCACATTTGGATTATGGAAAAACCTTCCAGGATGTCCTTGTTAGCCACAGAAAGTTCTTCCATGTCTTCTCCAGTTCTCTGGGCATGACAGTGTGGGCATTTGGAATGAGAGCATGGAAGCACGGGATACACAGGACATTCTGCAGAGCCAACATTCCCCAAACACTTTTATTGTGTGGGAAGAGCAGGAATGAAGCTCATGTTGAGGCATCTCTGCTCTGACCCAGAACTCTGAGGTTCCTCTGCCAGGAGAGGTCCCAGACAATGTAAGATCCCACTCAGCCACAATTTTATGGAAGTTTTGATGTAAGATCCCACTCAGCCACAATTTTATGGAAGTTTTGATGCAGTGGGAACATCTGGGATGGACAGAAGCATGGCCAGGTCTCTCTGTATCTATCACACACCCAGAAATCCAGGCAAACGCAGCAAGCCCTGAAAATACCCTAAATATCAAAAATATCCTAAACCCAGGCAGATTTTAGAGGCAGAAGAAGAGGTTGGGCTCCAGAAAATCTGAGAACGTGGGAACAAAGTCACCTTTAACACAGAGACATTGCTGCTCCATGGATAACTGAGATTATGGATCCTCCTTTCTCATGGATTTGTATCTGGAGGCTGATTTGGTATGGAGGGACAGCACCCAGGGAATGGCTGCCAGTGCCAGAGGGCAGGGCTGGATGGGATCTTGGCAATGAGGAATTGTTCCCTGGCAGGGTGGGCAGGGCTGGGATGGAATTCCACCCCTGGATCCCTGGCAGTGCCCAAGGCCAGGCTGGACACTGGGGCTGGAGCAGCCTGGGATGGTGGGAGTGGGGTAGGGTGGCACTGGGTGGGATTTAAGGTCCCTCCCAACCCAAACCAGTCTGGAATTATTTGTTTTTTCCTTGTTTTTTCAGCCGTGAGCTCTGCCTGCTGCCAGCTCTGCTCTGCAGGATTTTCTCCTGCAATCCTGAAATCCTGAAATCCTGCCATCCCTGTTCTGCATCCATTTATTGTCTCCTGTCACTGTCCATAAAATCTCTGGAGCAGAGCTGAGTTTTTTGGCTGTTCCCACCACAATGAGACACAAACCTGGTGACAGAGTTTCTGAGGCAACAGGGTTTGACAGGAAGTAATGACATCCCATGGGTGACAGAAATGACAAATCCAGGCATTTCCCAGCGGGGAATGATGCAGCAGGACGAGATTGTAATTATCCTGCAAGGTCAAGGGAACCAGGGCATCGTGGACTCACTGAAGGAACTGGGCTGGGAGGGACTCAAATCCCACCCAGTGCCACCCCTGCCATGGCAGGGACACCTCCCACTGTCCCAGGTGCTCCAAAACCTGGGACATTTCCAGGGATGGAACAGCCTGGGATGGTGGAAGGTGTCCCTGGCCATGGCAGGGGGTGGAATGAGGTGGTCTTTAATCCAAACCAGTCTGGGATTGCTTGATCCACTCTGCTCCTCTGGTCCATGCTGTGGCTGATGGACAGTAAGGATCAGACTCATTCCAAGGCTGTTGCCAGGCTGGAACAGCTCCTGGAAGAGCTGCACTGCAGAGCCTGCTTGTCCTGCTGGAAAAACAGACTGAACCCAAATCTCTGCAGCACTGCTTCAGTCCCTGACCTGTCAGAGCCCTGACAAATGTCCCTCTGCAGTGACAAATCCCCGGGGAGGCTGGAGTGGGTCGATGCTGATTTCTCCCACTCCTCGCTGTCCTTGCCAGCAGCGATGACTCTCTGCAGATGGAGGGGGAAGAGAAGGCTGGGGTGGTTCCTGAGCTGCATCCAAGGAGGGAAAGGAGCCATTGTGCGAGTGCAGCTGCCTCACTGGGCTCCTGAAGGAGTGGGCAGTGGCCCCTGGCAGGGCCCTGAGTGGCTTGGCTGCTCCATGAGCTGTGGACAGCAGGGAGAGAGGCTTTGGGATGGAGGGGAAATGTCAGGGATGAGCGGCTGTTACCCACAGCTCCCGCTCCTCCAAGCCTGCAGGGAACCAAGCCAGGGTAACAAAGCTGTGGAGCAGGCAGGGGGTGCTCAGGATGGGGTTCTGCTCAAACACTCACTCCTTTCAAGCTGTTCTCCTGCCTTAAAACTGGTTTTAATGTGTGGTTTTAGCAGTTGTTTGTGACAAGCAGAGAACTCTGCACAGGCACCACTCAGGAACATCAAGGTCACCTTAGAAGGGCTGTGGATTTTCCCTGGAGACACAGGGAGGTTCTTTTTTAGGAATTCTGTCTATTCAAACAGAAAATGTGCCTAAGAATCATGGAATGGTTTGGGTTGGAAGGGATCTTAAAGCTCATCCCATTCCTACCCCTCTGCCATGGCAGGGACACCTCCCACTGTCCCCAGTGTCCAGCCTGGCCTTGGGCACTGCCAGGGATGCAGGGGCAGCCCCAGCTGCTCTGGGCAGAGAAATCCTCAGGTGTCACTGAAGTTATCCAGGATTTTCAGATCCATTCAGGCACTGGACGCCCCTAAATCACCTGGAAAGCAGTGACCTGTGTACAGTTATTCACTAAAATGATCTGCAGCATGGCTGGACTTAGGAATTCCATAGCCAGGCCCTCAGTGGTCCATACTGGTTCTACTGGAGCAGCTCAGAATCACACTGGGTGACGTGGCCATGAAGATCCTATGATTTTTTTAATTTTTCCCTTTTAGGGACAAGATCCCAAGGAGCTGCTGCTCATGCCCTGCTCTCAGTTCAAAACTAAAACCTGGTTCTGCTGCAGCCTTGACTGTTTTCCTCCTTTTCTGATCTTTTTCTCGGGAAGCTGGAGGGAATAACCCAGCTCACAAAGCAGGAGCTCCCTGCTGCAGTGCCGTGAATGTTTTATGGAGAGGAGCCAGCTTTGTTCCCTGGGGGTGCAGAGCATTCCTAGTGAACATTTCACCTGGAAGAGAAGATGCTTTGGGCCTCTCAGGGCCAGGAGTGAAGTGTGGCACCCCTAAAATCCTCCATTCATGGAGCTGAACTGCCAGGGCCCAGCCACTTCCCTGTTTGCCTGCTCCAAAGGTGAATCCTGCCAGATCTGCCAGAATCCAGGAGGGAAAGTTTGGGAGGAAAACAATGGGAGGAGCTGAACATTTTCCAAAAACAATGAGTGGGCCTTAAGGAAGAGGTGTTGGAGGGTCAATATGCTGTTGATGAGCAGCTCTCCTCAGGAGGATCCAACACCCAGCAGAAATATGCAGGGATAAGTGGGAACAAGACTGTTCATGCAGGGAAAACAAAATGATCCTGTCCCAGGCTGCAAGGACATCCCAAGAACTTTGGAGGTGATGCAAAAATTTCCACTGGATAAAAAGGTCTGGATAGGATCAACAGCAAATGAGCATTACAGGGAATCCAGATCCGAGCAGTGGGATCATCACTTTGTTCAATAAAGCAGCTGGGAAATGGTTTCATTTTGGGAAGGCTCTGCATGGAAAGGATTCCATCCTTAGTGGACTCCTGAGAACCATAATTCCTACAGACAGAGCCCCAAACACAACTCCCTGAGGTGGGAAAACCACAGGACCTCCAAGGTGGGAAAAGACACCCAAGGTCATCCAGAGACCTGGATCAAAAGTGGGATGGGATGAGGGGCAGTGAGGAAGGTGAGAGCAGACCTGGAGGTGTGAAAGGGGATGCAGGGAGGGAAGAGTGGTGAGCCAAGGAGCTGAAGATCCCAGGGAGAAACAGCAGAGATTGAGGAGCTGGTGAGGGGCACTTGGAAATTATTCTGAAGAAACTGAAACATTGGAGAATGTTGGGAATCTGGGACAGCTTCCTGTGATTACCCTCTAAGAATGGCAGGGCGCTGGAGCCTTTCTGGGCTTGCGTTTTAGAGGACACTCTGAATTATTTCTCAGCACAGAATCCAGAATTTCCCCCCATGGCAGCCATTCCATGGATTTCCTCCTGGTGGTGCCCACCCCCTTCTCTGGAATGAGGATCCCCAAGAGTTTTACCAGAATTCACTCACCTGGCATCACCCCACAAATTTTCACCTTTCTGAGGCTCTAGCAGCTCCCTGCTCTGGGATTCCTGTGCCTGAGCTCTATGGGACACGGATCAGGTCCTTAAGGGAGGAAAAAAGCTGTCCATGCATTTTTGGGCAGGGGATGTTTGGTTTTGCTGCTGGTTTTGCATTTCCCCTCCAAAGGTTTCAGGTTTGTGCCTGCCCAGAGGGAGAGGCTTGGGATGAAACCTCATCCAAAACGTGCCTTTTGCAGTTCTATTAAAGAAAAAAGAATAACATGGGGGAATTTTCTAGATTCCACCCAATCCATAATAAATTTGAGAAGTTAATTTGCTGCAGCTGCTTTCTAACTCCTCCTAAGGCCACAACTTCACATGATTACACAACCACAGCAACTTTTATGGCTGAGTGCAAACACTACCCTGGTTTTGTTGTTCTACAAAAACCAATGTTTGGTTTAAAGATTCCCTTGGATTTTTAATCCACTTTGCCTGGGAACCTCGGTTGCCACCAGGATTTTTAGAGCCTTCGCTTGATTTTGGGCCTCCTGTTTCCCACACCTCTGAGGGATTTGCTACACATTGGGGGCAAATTATGAGTCCAGCAGCATGTCCAGGGCAGGGAATGGAGCTAGGAAAGGGCTGGAGAGTTCCTGAGGGAGCTGGGAAGGGAATGGAGAGTTCCTGAGGGAGCCGGGAAGGGAATGGAGAGTTCCTGAGGGAGCTGGGCAGGGGCTGAGCCTGGAGCAAAGGAGGCTCAGGGGCCCTTGTGGCTCTGCACAAGTCCCTGCCAGGAGGGCACAGCCGGGGGGGTCGGGCTCTGCTGCCAGGAACAGGGACAGGAGCAGAGGGAACGGCCTCAGGCTGGGCCAGGGCAGGCTCAGCTGGGCCAGCAGCAGGAATTTGCCCATGGAAAGGGAGCTCAGGCCTTGGCAGGGGCTGCCCAGGGAGCTTTGCAGTGCCCATCCCTGCAGGTGTCCCCTGGAGGTGGCACTGAGTGCTCTGGGCTGGGGACAAGGTGCCTGTGGGGCACAGCTGGCACTCCATGGGCTGTGCCAGCCCCAGGGATTTGGGGATATTGGACAAAACCCCAACTTGCACCTGCTGGGGTGTGAAACACCTCAGAGATGTCTCCAGCTGGGATCCCTCCCTCAGGCCCAGCCTCAGACCAAGCTCAGAGCCCACTCCTGGCCCTGCTGTCCTCTCCCAGCCCCTTTGGACACAAACCCAGCCCCTGGCTGAGCTCAGAAAGGTTCTGCCTCTGCACAGAGCCAGCTTTGCCCGAGGACTCTGTCAGCCAAAATCACAAGGATATTTCTATTTAAATCCCATCCAGTGTGTGCACGCTGGGAATATTTTTACCCTGGTAGCGCATATGCCACTACCAATAAGGGGGGATTGTTGTTATAAGTTGGCTGTTAAAATCCAGCCTGGACTAAAAATTGTTGTAGAAGGTCTCGGCCTAGGAGGTATTTGTTTGTTTGGACAGGTTATTTAAGACAAGGAATGAAAATAATGAGTGGGTGTGGGCTGCTACCTTGCATTTTTCTGTTTATAGAGGTCTTGCATGGTATTTTCTGGTGGTTGGATCCTGACAGAATTGGAGTAGGGAATTAAAAACTTAGCAGGTAAATTCTGGGGTTCTTTTTGAGGGGAAAAAAGTGCTCAGGGTGAGAACAGCTGCCCAGCAAGTCTGGAGTGCTTCCCCACTGAGAATGCAACAGGGATATTCAAGGCCTACCCACAGAAGTGGAATAAACTGGAGTAGAAATGCTCAGCTTTGCATTTCTCTGGGATTGGAGCCTTTCCACCCTTAAGGAGCTGAGCCTCTGGAAGGCCTGAAGAGATGAAATTGTGCTCCTGGACTTTCCTCATCCACGGGTGGAAGTGCTTGGCTCAGAGAGATGAGCACCCACCTGATGAGCTTTATGAAGTCAACACACCCAAATTCACACATCAACCACTGGCCTGTGCTCTCCAGGAACTCCACAGAGCTGTGGCACCTGAGACATATGGACCAAAGATTTATTAATGTCAAAAATCAGGCTCCTAAATCCCTGCTTGGCCATACAAACAAACAAATAAACAAACAAACACCTGATTTGGGGCAGCGGTGGCTTGGCCCAGCTCTGAGGGCTTTGGCTGACGTGACTTGTCCAAAGCCACACAGGAAATCTGCTGCAATTCCAGGAATGGAGCCCAGATCCTGGGCTCCAACCACAGGCTGACTCTGTTTTCTTGGTCACAGCTCCTTCCCACAGGGCAGCCGGAGCTGGGATCTCGCTGTGCCCACTGGGAATGGAGCTGAAGCTGCTCCTTGTTCTTGGAGTTCGGAACTGTGGGAGACCCCGGGGCTCCTCAGGACACCTGGGATGAGGCCCCCAAGCCCAAGGACACCCTACCCAGGAAGAGAGAAGGGAAAAGGGCGACACCTTGGGTTGGAGGTTTCTCTGTTCTGTTTTGGTGTGCAGCTTTTAGCTTTATATTCAGTGTTACTGGGATCTTTTCACAGGGTTGGGAACACCAAACAATCCTATTCCAGCTGGAGACTCAAGAACAATCTCTTCAACCTTCAGGCCCAAAGCACAAACAACGAGGAAAGAGGAGGGTGGGCAAGCAAGCAAGGAGGATGAAACTTCATCATTTGAAGCTGTTAATTGGACAGTGAACTCCTGTATGCAAATGGACTAAAACTTATACAAACGTGACATCTCATGCCCAAGCCCTGTTTTGATTCCATCTTGGAGCCACAACTGTGGTTCCAGTCCTGCCAGGGTGTGGTCTTTGAAGGCACAATAATAAATAAAATAACAACTTCAATAAATACCCACTTTATCCCTCTTAACTCCATTTGGCCTCTGTCCCAGCTCCTTAAGGCATCAAGGCTGGGTTGGAAGAGCTGCTGTAGGCACAGAGAGGTGGGACAAGGTCTTTAATTTGCTTAATGAGCTGCACGGGGGATCATGGAATCTTTAATTGGGTTGGGTTGGGTTGGGTTGGGTTGGGTTGGGCTGGGTCGGGATGGGATGGCATGGGATGGGATGGGTTGGAATGGGATGGGATGGGTTGGAATGGGATGGGCTGGGCTGGGTTGGGTTGGGTTGGGTTGGGTTGGGTTGGGTTGGGTTGGGTTGGGAGGGTCCTTAAAGCTCATCCATGGGCAGGAACAGCTTCCACTATCCCAGATTGTTCCAACCTGGCCTTGGAAAATTCCAGGGATGGGGAGTCCACAACCCCTGAAAGCAACCTGGGCCGCACAAAATTCCTTCCCAATATCCCATCTCAGCTTGCCTGTTCCAGTTGGAAGCTATTGCCCCTCATCCTCGTTCTGTCCAAGAGCTCAGATTGGTTTAGACACAGTTGTTGTGCAGGTGAGGAGGGGCTGAGGAAACAAAAAGTATCAAGGCAGAGTTTTAATGAGGAAATGTTGAGTTTCTCCTCGGGGTCTGTGCATTTGCCATTGTGCAGGGTCTGCCAGTGAGCTCCAAATGACATCTGATGTAATTCCTGAGTCAAAAAGATAACAAAAGGTCTGTGTTGAGTCAGAGGACCAGAACTAAAAACTCCCTGAACATTGTACTCACACACTCATTGCTAAACCAGCCCGGACAATTACAAATTACAGAGCAGAAAATATTTGAATGTTCATTTCCAGATTTCTCCTATCGAGGCAAACCACACATTCCTCTTTGGCAGATGCCAAATGTGAGGATTTAAGGGAAATGTTCCTGGAGTTATCCGAGTATGAGGAGCACTGGAGGGATTTTCTGAATTGTTTGGGTTGTTCTGTTCTGATCCAAACAGATTTTCTTCAAAATGAAAATATTCCTTTCTCAAAAGGAAATACACAACCTCTGACCTAAGAGCAAACACAGAGGATTTCAGGCTGTGCAATAGGAAGGGGGTGGGAATTGGGAATTGTCAGTGACAAGTGGGTTCTACTGGAAGTCCCATCTTGGATTCAACAATGGGATTGGTATCTTGATCCTCGCAGTTAAGAAATGTGGATTTCCACATCGGCCCCATCTTGCATGAATTACTGCAGATCTGACAAATCTGAGTTATTGGGCTCCTCCTGGGAGGTTTTTCAAGCCAATTGTAACAGCAGCTGATGGGAACCAGCTGCTCCAGCAGAATGAGGAACCAGATCCTTGGCATTTGATGAATTAATAAAGCCAGGAACAATACAAATGTCAGCAACAGCCAGCAATCCTCCAGGAGAATGGGGAGCAAAAGGAAAAGAGCAGGAATGCAGCTGCAGCAGCTCTTTGGCCAACAGGTAGGGGGGAACTATTTCTTCATGGCAAAAGCTTGGAAACCTTTTCCATGATTCCCCCCAAAAAAGGACCTCCTTGCATCTAGATCAGAACAGAAGTGCAGGGCTTGAATGAATGTCTGGCTGTTCATTTGAGGGAAAGCCAGGGAAAGAGAGAGGGATTGCACAGCAATTGTCCAAAAGTGCAGGGTCAGAGCCTGTGTGAGTGGGAATGTGGCTGAAATTGGGGACAGAAATCCTTTCACTGTCAGTTACAGTTCCAGAGGCAAGAGGAGGGATGTGAGTACAAATAAATATCTGAAAAAACAGGCAGAGGGGCTTTGTAAAAATTGGCCTTGGTTGTGTCAGGGTTTTGCATTTGTATCAAACAGAATTTCCCATGGAGAAGGAGCTCTGTACAGGGGACTGAACCCCAGAATCATGGAATGGTTTGGGATGGAAGGTACAGTAAAGCTCATCCCATCCCAGCCCTGCCATGGCAGGGACACCTCCCACTGTCCCCAGTGTCCAGCCTGGCCTCGGGCACTGCCAGGGATGCAGGGAATGATCAAGGCCAGCTTGGATGGGGCTGGGAGCAGCCTGCGACAGTGGGAGGTGTCCCTGCCATGGCAGGGCTGGGATGGGATGAGCTTTTAGGTCCCTCCAACCCAAACCATTCCAGGATTCTGGGATTCTGACTCAGCTGCTGGTATTTAGGGAATTGGTCTGGGAGTGGGTAATTCCCTGAAAAGGCAGCTCAGTGTTCAGTGGTGGTGGGGAAGGGAAAAATCCAGGGATCAATGATTAGAGAACTAAACAAAATAGAAATGGATTTTGCCTCTGTTCAAACCCATTATGAAGGAAAGAGAAGGGAGGGAAATAAAGCTGAGGAGAAATGCAGAAGGGATTAATAGATTGGAAAAGATGTGAATGGGAATATAGATCCAGAAAGTCCTGAGGAATGAGGAACAGGGTAATAAAACTGGGAACAAAACAAGGAGAAGCTCTAATCAAGGTATCAGGCAGAGGTTTTAACACAGGCCAAAGGAACATCTCTTTAATTCCAGTTGTAATTAAGTTGTGAAATGCCTGATCCCAGCACAGGGAGGAGACCAAAGGTTTCAATCTGTTGGGAGACAGTTTGGACAAACCCAGGTGGGACAGGTTTGTCTGAGCTGATGGACTCTGGCCACAGCCTCCAGCCCAGCTGGGACACCCCAGAGTGCCAGGAGTGCAGGAGGGCTGAGCTGCCTCCTGTGCCCTCCCACTCTCCCCGTGGATGAACCCCTGGATGCTCCATGCCATGAAAAAACCCATTCTGCTGGGATTCAGCTCCCTGTGAAGAGAGATTTCAAAGGTGGTTTTCCTTCCCCAGCTCTCACAGACCTGCTGGACCTTCTCCATAAATTAAAGATTGGTACAAGCAAAGCAGGAGATTCCATGACATTTCCAGGGGCTGCAGTTTGTTGGAATCTCCCCAGTCCTTGGTGAATTCCTGCCTTGTGCCTCCTTCTGGGAAGAGATGGAATAATGTGGATGGAAAAATGGAATAAACCCCAAAAGGAGCTGCCAGTCACAATGGACATCTCCAGCCCCTTGAGCTAACCCTGAGTCTGACCTCACCCAACAACAAACTGAAATATTCCACTGATATATCCACAAGATTTTTTTTCAACAGGAAAAAAATCCCAATGAATTCTCAGCTGGTCATAACATGTAAAAAAAAATGCTGCATCTAGGCATTGTTTGAAACCCTGAATATTCAATTTTCATGGAGAAAGTCAGTCAAGGATGTTCCAAGGGAAACTCTGCTGAGCTGGTTGGCTGCTTTACTATGGAATAGTCAAATATTCCAGGCCTTGAGCTGCTCCCAAAGTTATTTAAACAGATTAAAGTCGGATAAGGGAAGCTATTAATTCTTCAATCATATGATCTTATATTTATTCTCATAATCAAATCCCAATCCCACCCCCTCAGTTCCATGAAATAAATGTGGATTCAGACTCTGCCTCCAGTTCAAAAGAGAAATTAAATTACAGTAAGTTTGCTTTATATGGAATGGCTTCATCAGGAGGCAGAGTTCCTCTAATCATATTTAAATATAGGCACTGGAAGCCAAACATTGACCAGGGGTTAAAGGAATATTATGGGGGATTTAATGGAGACCCATTTATAGAGCACAAAAAGAATTTTAAATCGAGATGATCCCAAATGCAGCAATGAACTTCCACAGCCACTGCCATGTCTTGGAAATGAGGCTATTTTAAATCATGGTTGGAATGGCTGTGGAAGCATAAAAAATGGTGAGAAAGGAGCGGGGAAATGGTGAATTTTGGCTCCAGTGCAGCTGAGATTTCCACAAGGTAAATAAAAAGTGTGTTT
Source organism: Calcarius lapponicus (assembly GCA_039654755.1). Lineage (NCBI taxonomy): Eukaryota > Metazoa > Chordata > Aves > Passeriformes > Fringillidae > Calcarius > Calcarius lapponicus. The sequence continues at coordinate 112,704,368 of CM077462.1, forward strand.
GTGGATTTTCTCTGCCTTTGCTCATCACCAGCACAGCTGGAACTCTGTGCTTGGGAGGAGAGCAGCTGGGAAGGGAATGGAGCCCCAGAAGGGGCTGAGGGAGCTGGGAAGGGGCTGGAGAGTTCCTGAGGGGGCTGGGAAGGGAATGGAGAGTTCCTGAGGGAGCTGGGAAGGGAATGGAGAGTTCCTGAGGGAGCTGGGCAGGGGCTGGAGAGTTCCTGAGGGAGCTGGGCAGGGAATGGAGAGTTCCTGAGGGAGCTGGGAAGGGAATGGAGAGTTCCTGAGGGAGCTGGGAAGGGGCTGGAGAGTTCCTGAGGGAGCTGGGAAGGGAATGGAGAGTTCCTGAGGGAGCTGGGCAGGGAATGGAGAGTTCCTGAGGGAGCTGGGCAGGGGCTGAGCCTGGAGCAAAGGAGGCTCAGGGGCCCTTGTGGCTCTGCACAAGTCCCTGCCAGGAGGGCACAGCCGGGGGGGTCGGGCTCTGCTGCCAGGAACAGGGACAGGAGCAGAGGGAACGGCCTCAGGCTGGGCCAGGGCAGGCTCAGCTGGGCCAGCAGCAGGAATTTGCCCATGGAAAGGGAGCTCAGGCCTTGGCAGGGGCTGCCCAGGGAGCTTTGCAGTGCCCATCCCTGCAGGTGTCCCCTGGAGGTGGCACTGAGTGCTCTGGGCTGGGGACAAGGTGCCCGCGGGGCACAGCTGGCACTCTGTGACATTGGAAATCTGTTCCAGCCCCAGGGATTTGGGGATTCTGGGATGAAGCAGCACTGTCCGGGGAATCTCTGCCTTTCTGCAGCCTCCCTGTCCCCCTCAGCAAAGGACAAACGAAGAAATCACAATTTGTTTTTAAAAAAACCGAAATCAAGCAGCCAGGGAGCAAGGAGAGAGTGCAGGAAAGGTGGGATGGGGAGAACCTGCTCCTCCTCAACCAGCACCTTCTTTTGGAAGTGCCACCTCCATGAGACTCCTCAGGCACCCCAGCTCAGAGCTCCTGGAGCTTTTCTCTGCAGCCTCCCAGCCTGGCCTCAGCAGGGTCATTTCACCTCACCCTGGCACTCCCAGCACTCCCTGTGGAATATCTCAAGGCTACACAACCACAAATCCTAGAGAAACAATATTTAAGTTTTCGAAGACAATTGCCTTGTTTTTAAGCCCAACCACTGGCTTGGCCCAGGGTATGGATTTTGTGCCTGGCAATCTCCAATTTGCACCAGATGTGAAGGAAAACTATTCCCTACACATCCCCCAAAGTGCCCAAATTCCTTCTCCTTTGTGTTCCCTTAACCTCAGCTTCCATCCCACATAACTCCCCTCACCTCAACTATGCTCTGTGGAATAACATTGAATTTTGGTCAGTTCATTGTTGGCTTTGTTTGCCCTTGGTGTGTGACAGCCTTGGCTGGTGGAGAAGGAATCCAAGATGGGAATCCAGTCCTTTGCCTTGCACTGCAGGAATAGTTTCCATTCTGGCCCCTGTTTTTCACACTCTCCTGACTTTCCAAAACACTCCTCACCTTTGGACATGGAGTTTTCCAGGGCTGGTGTTTGCCTGCAGGTGAAATTTCCTTGGGTGAGTGAAAGCTGGAGCCAAAGATGTGGCTTTTAGTTTATGGGAGAGTGGAAAAACCCCACTTTTGTTGTTCCAGGTTGAGGGGAAAGCTGTGTAACCACATTTCTAAGAAGGGCAGATCTGCTGAGGGTTGGGATTTGACAGCACAGCCAGAGCTGCTGGACTCATCCCTGTGTCTGTGGGGGACAATTTGTGTCCAGCAGTCACCCCAACTCATTCCTGGCTCTTTTTCTCTGTGTAAGCACAAACCCAGGAGCTGGGTTATTCCCAAGGGGCTGGAAAAGCTGAAGTTAAATTTTTGATCATTTATTGGAATGTGTTTCATGAGCTCGTGTGTCAGGGAGCTGTTTGTCCGGGTAAATCAAGAGAATTGAGTGGGATTAAAGTGTTGGAATCCTCCTTGTGCTGTTGCTTTTCTTTTTCCTGCTTAAAACACCTCCCTGAGGTCTGCAGGGCCTGGAGCTGGGAGAACAGCTGAGGAATCCTGCATGGAGCCAGGCTTGGGGGGATAATTGTCCTGCTATGGAATCGTGGAACCCCAGACTGCTTTGGGTTGGGAGGGACCCTAAAGATCATCCCATTCCATGGGCAGGGACACCTCCCACTGTCCCAGGCTGCTCCAAGCCCCATCCAGCCCGGCCTGGGACACTGCCATGCCTGAGAAGGCACTTCCAGGTCACCTTTATTAAGGAATAACAATTAGCAACTCCCCAGGAATGAGCAGCACTGAGAAGTTGGAGCTCCCCAGTTGTCACTCCATGGGTGACATTGGACAGACAGGGAGGAGTCCCACAGCGGGGTGGGTCATTCCAGCAGCAATTCCAGAGAAGGAGCAGTGGATGGGCAAACCCAGGGATCCCTGCCTGTCTGTCTGTCTGTCTGTGCTGCACCTGGAGCTGCCCTGGGGAAGGAGCAGAGCTCCCCGTCCCTGTCCCTGGAGGAAATTCCACAGGTGTGGCAGTTCTCCCACAGACCCCAGCAGCATTTCAGTCCAGCTCAAGCCCTGCCCTCAATCTGGGCTTCTCTGGAGGCCAGACCAGGCAGCTCCTGAGGCCACCTCCAGCCTGACCTTCCCACAACCCCACACCACATTGCAGGGCTGGTTTTGCCACCAGGGATCTTGGCAGGGCCATGCACTGCCTGGATTATTCCCTCTGCCCACTGCCCAGGAGCTGGGAGAGCATCTCCCCCTCCCTGGGTGACTTTTACCCCACGGTGATCCCCAAATTTGTCACTCCCAGGCTGTACCTGGGCCTCTCAGATCACCACAATCCCTGTCCCTCCTGGAAGTCCCCGCCTGCCACCCCTGCCAGGTGTTTGCTGTCCTGCTGTTGGCACCAGACACCAGCCCCACATTGGGATTATCAGCTCTGTGACCCCCAAATGACCATGGGGAATTCAGGCCCACATTGGGATTATCAGGTCTGTGACCCCAAAAAGACCATGGGGAATTCAGCCCCACGCTGGGATTATCAACTCTGTGACCCCCAAAAATCCATGGGGGATTCAGCTCCACATTGGGATTATCAACTCTGTGACCCCCAAATGACCATGGGGAATTCAGGCCCACATTGGGATTATCACCTCTGTGACCCCCAAATCCATGGGGAATTCAGGCCCACATTGGGATTATCACCTCTGTGACCCCCAAATCCATGGGGAATTCAGCCCCACACTGGGATTATCACTTTTGTGACCCTCAACAGTCCATGGGGGATTCAGCTTCACACTGGGATTATCAGCCCTGTGACCACAAAAATCCATGGGGAATTCAGCCCCACATTGGGATTATCAACCCTGTGACCCCCAAAAATCCACGGGGAATTCAGCCCCACTTTGGGATTATCAACCCAAAATGACCATGAGGAATTCAGCCCCACACTGGGATTATCAACCCTGTGACCCCCCCCAAATGACCATGGGGAATTCAGCCCCACACTGGGATTATCAACCCTGTGACCCCCCCCCCCCCCCCCAAATCCATGGGGAATTCAGCCCCACACTGGGATTATCAACCCTGTGACCCCCCCCAAATGACCATGGGGAATTCAGCCCCATCCTGAGCTCCTGCCAAATGTGTCCTGAGTGCCTGAGAGAGATCACAGGATCATGGAATGTCCTGAGGGAAGGGACTCCCAGGGATCCCCCAGTGCCAGCCCTGCCCTGCCCAGAGCCCACCCAGCCCAGCCTGGGCATCCCTGGCAGCGCTGGCCAAAGGCTCCTGGAGCTGTGGCAGCCTCGGGGCCGTGCCCATTCCCTGGGCAGCCTGGGCAGTGCCAGCACCCTCTGGGCAGGAACCTTGCCCTGAAATCCAACCTAAATCCCTCCCGGCCCAGCCCTGTGGGTGCTGTCAGGTCACAGGGAGCAGAGATTGGTGCTGTGCCTCCTCCTCCCCTCCCATGAAAGCTGTACCTGCAGTGAGTCTCCTGTCAGCCCCCTCCACCTGAGCAGCCCAAGGGGGCCATGGCCTCACCGCCCTGCCCCAGGGGCAGCAGCAGGGACAGGCCAGGCTGGGAATGTCCTTGGGGTGAGAGAGCAGGGACAGAGGTGAGGACAGTCCTGCAGGTCAGCGAGTGCAGAGCGAGGCTCGTGTGGTCAAATCCCTCTGTGGCTGACAAGTGTAATCCTGTGGTCGAGGCCCAGCAATCAGCACTGGCCTCACACAGAGGAGCAGCTGGCAAGGAACCATTCCTGAAAGTCAGCGCCCGTGGCATTGCACATCTGGAACCGCTGGCAGCAGGCACTCCAGGGTCACTGACACTCCTGTGCCCAGGGAGAAGGGTCAGGGCACTGGCAGGAAGCTGGGGAGGCCATCACATGCTGGCCTGACCTTTTCCTTCCCCTGGCTGCGAGGCACAGCTCGGATCCCTCTGCCAGCTCCCTCTGCCATGGCAGCAGCTCCAGGATCAGGGGGATTTGCTCTTCTGCTTCCCCAGCTCTGTGGTAACAGAGACTGGAATAAAAGGGGTCCATGGCACCCCTCCCCGAAAAGGATAAAAATCAAGAGGATCAAAAAATAATAGAGTTCAAACAGTGTGGAAGAATAGCTACATGACAAAAACCACATAAACACACTCTAAATAGCTGACCAAGAACTGGAAAAGTACTGAACCCAGCTAATCTAGTCCCTACACCTGCAAGGACACTGTGGCCTTGAAGCAGAGCTGTGTTAGGATAGCAAGATGCTGTAATTGAGAAAGAGACATGAGAAAGAGAGATGTAACTCCTAAGGAATGAGAAAAAACTGATATCTATAGCATAACCAATAGACTGCTTGGCTTACAGAATATCTATGAGCTTATTATTTGTTGTGCATAAATGTCTGATGCTTTCATCAATAAACGAAGCTTGCTGATTCTCACATTGAGGGTCCCGAGTCTCCCTGCACCACGACAAAACAGCCCCAGGGCCTCAGTTCCCTGCTGGCCCCGTGTCAAGGAGCTCTGTGGTCCTGAAGGTCCCACTGCAGCTCCTCAGAGGGACAGCTCTGGTCTCTGCCCTGGCACAGGGACAGCACCAGGGAGGGGCTGGGGCTGGGCCAGGAGGGATTTAGGTTGGATTTCAGGGCAAGGTTCTTGCCCAGAGGGTGCTGGCACTGCCCAGGCTGCCCAGGGAATGGGCACGGCCCCGAGGCTGCCACAGCTCCAGGAGCTGCCAGGGATGCCCAGGCTGGGCTGGGTGGGGGCACTGATCAAAGCAGGAACAGGCAGACCTGCAGGGCAGTGGAGTGACCTGAAAGAAAAAAATCCCACTGGATTTGGAAGCTGGAGCCCAGCCCTGGCCTTCTACCAGGAGGGATCTCAGGGCTGCTGCTCAGCACCCAGCAGTGACACCTGTGGGACATCTGTGGGACATCTGTGCCCCAGCCCTGCTCGTTTTCACTGCTGGAGGTACCCCTGACCTCAGCAACGCTGGCTACACCTCATTTACTCCATGGCCTCCCTCACACAGATCAGAGGATCCCAAATCCCTGGGGCAGCCCATGGAGGGCCAGCTGTGCCCCACGGGCACCTTGTCCCCAGCCCAGAGCACTCAGTGCCACCTCCAGGGGACACCTGCAGGGATGGGCACTGCAAAGCTCCCTGGGCAGCCCCTGCCAAGGCCTGAGCTCCCTTTCCATGGGCAAATTCCTGCTGCTGGCCCAGCTGAGCCTGCCCTGGCCCAGCCTGAGGCCGTTCCCTCTGCTCCTGTCCCTGTTCCTGGCAGCAGAGCCCGACCCCCCCGGCTGTGCCCTCCTGGCAGGGACTTGTGCAGAGCCACAAGGGCCCCTGAGCCTCCTTTGCTCCAGGCTCAGCCCCTGCCCAGCTCCCTCAGGAACTCTCCATTCCCTGCCCAGCTCCCTCAGGAACTCTCCATTCCCTTCCCAGCTCCCTCAGGAACTCTCCATTCCCTTCCCAGCTCCCTCAGGGACTCTCCAGCCCCTTCCCAGCTCCCTCCAGGAGGGTTTTCCTGTCCCTGGGCTTCCCAAATCTCTTCCCCATTGAGGCAGAAGTCTCTCTCCCCATCTCAGAGGTTGCTCTTCTGATCTTGAAGGAATCCCTTCATGTTTTCCCTTTTGCCCTCCAGTTTGCCTTTCCCCAGTTTGGCCAGAGACCTCCCTGTGTCCCAGAGCTCCTGCTCTCCCCTCCATGAAATGTCCCTGCAGGCAGCACTGCCAGGGGTCCAGGGGCAGCCCCAGCTGCTCTGGGAATTCCATCCCAGGGCCTTCCCACCCTGCCAGGGAACAATTCCTCCTCGGTTTCCAACCTAACCCTACTCCATGGCAGTTTTGGGACGTGTCAGAGCCCAGCACGAAACTCATTATGCAAATGAGGCCGGCTCCTGGTGTTATTCCTCAGTAATGAGCAGCAGACCTTGAATTGTGACCTTTCCCCGCTGTTGGGTTCTCTCTGCTGCTCTGTTTGTTGGGTTTGGGGTTTTTTATTTATTTATTTAATTTTTTTTATGGCTCTGTCCTCGCCTCACTAGCCCCGAGCCGGGTGGATTGGGCACAACTGAAGGTCAGGAGCATTTTCCTGCCAGCTCTGCCCATGGAAGTGGCTGGAGCAGCGCTGGAGGGGGGTGTGTTTGTATTTATGGCCATGCAGATGAGCTCGCAGTTGGACGCGGTCCTGCTGGAAGGAGCAGGGATGGAGGGATGGAAGCGCAGCTCTTTGGGGACACGCTGTGGCGGCTCCCGAAAGCGCAAAAAAAAAAGAAAGAAAAAAAAAAAGGCACAATCCTGCTTTTCCTTGGCTGGGAGCAGGAGCAGGTGAGGAGCCCAAGGTGACAACTCAGAGGGGCAGCAGGGGCCGGGTTTTGGTGGCCAAATTCCAGCGCTGAGCAGCCTGAAAGGAGGAAGATGTTGATTGCAGCTCGGCACTCAGCTGGATTCAGAGGGAAGGCCAAGGACATCCCAGCTGGTGTAAATCAGGAGCTGGGATTGCCTCTGGAGTAACCCCAGGGCTGTGTGAGGGTCCCTCGGGCAGCACCGATGGAACTGGGGGAGTTCTGCCCGTGCAAGGGGCTCCGTCCATCCTGCAGCGTTCCCAGCACGCCCCTCCAGCTCCAGCTGCTCTTCCAGGGGAAATTCTCTGACTCCTTCAAAAGGAGGCTCAGGGGCCCTTGTGGCTCTGCACAAGTCCCTGCCAGGAGGGCACAGCCGGGGGGGTCGGGCTCTGCTGCCAGGAACAGGGACAGGAGCAGAGGGAACGGGCTCAGGCTGGGCCAGGGCAGGCTCAGCTGGGCCAGCAGCAGGAATTTGCCCATGGAAAGGGAGCTCAGGCCTTGGCAGGGGCTGCCCAGGGAGCTTTGCAGTGCCCATCCCTGCAGGTGTCCCCTGGAGGTGGCACTGAGTGCTCTGGGCTGGGGACAAGGTGCCCGTGGGGCACAGCTGGCACTCCATGGGCTGGCAGGGCTGTGCCAGCACCAGGGATTTGGGGATTCTCCTCTGGCTCCCTCTCCAGCCCCTTCCCAGCTCTGTTGCCCTTTATGGGAGTTTCAGTCCCATGGGAAAAACCACCCACAAATTCTCAAAGGTGTTTTGGTTCCTCAGTGACACTGATTAAATATGGATTACACACCATGAGGGTTTGCACTTTCCTTTGCTTTCCTGAAAGAGACTCAGCAATTCCATGTTTTCCTCTGAACTCATGGTGGTCCATGGTGGTCCTGCCATGAGGAATCCTGGCCTTGGGCACTGCCAGGGATCCAGGGGCAGCCACAGCTTCTCTGAACACCCCGTGCCAGGGCCTGCCCACCCTCATAGGGAGGAATTTCTTCCCAATATCCCATCTAATTCCATTCTCAGCCAGCTTAAAATCATTGTCCCTTGTCAAAGGACAGGTTAAAGCACCTGGTTACACCTTAGAGAATTCCAGACAGGAATGTATCCATCATCCCAGCCAAACAATCAAAATGCCTGTAATTTATGGGGTCTTCCTATTTGGCCATTCCTTCATGGCCTGTTTAGTTTATAGTTTGTTTTTTATAGGGTTTTTTTGTTCTATAGTTGTTTGGTTTATAGGTTTTTTTATCTACATATGTAAACAGCAGGAGGATCCCATTTGGACTGTTGACATGGACTTTTTGTTGACATGGAATTTTTTTTACTGGAATGATATCCAAAGGGAAAGATAAACATTTTGCTTCTTTAATTGTCCCTCCCAGTAGGAAATGGGATTGAGAGCAGTGATTCCAGCTGGAGCTGGGACCTGCATCCTGCAGGGTGCTCCAAGAGAAAAGCCAAGGGACGTCCTGCTGTCCTGATTTATGGAAAAACACGTCTCTGGATGAGATTAAATCCTCTCCTGCTTCCCTGGCAAAAGTGCCCCAGATATTTTTCTGTCTGATCAGGCTCCCTCTCATTTATCAGGATGTTTAGGCAGAGCTGGAGGTCAAACACACGGCTCCCTGCTCAGCCAGGCACGGGCTGAGACGGAGCCTTGGGAGTAAGGAATGGGAACAAACCTCCTGCCCACAGGTCTGGGCTCCTGAGAAGTGACACATCGCTCCCCAACCCGCTCTTGAAAATTTGTGGTTTCAATTCTGATATCCTCAGCAATATGTGGGGTATTTATCAAAATTAAATCCTGAATAAAGCACAAAATATGAAGTTTTAGGGATCAGTTTGAAGAGAAATTCTGGTTTTGATGAGAGGTTTGTGACCTCCCTTCTGGGATTAAATTACTCCAGGCAAGCTGTGTGATCTGTGTTTGTATTTTAGTGATGCAGAATTTGATCATTCTGGGTGTGGGCTGGCAAAGTCAACCCCCAGAGATGGGGATCCCTCCTGTTCAAGGCTCTTTGCTTCAGCCAAACCATCCAAACCATCCCACAATTTGGAATTTGGATGTTTGGGGTTGTTCTGGAGGAGGATCAGTTTCCCTGGAGGAACCTTTCCCTTTGGGATCAGCCCTCATGGCACAGCACTGAAATCACAACTCACATGGGGATGGATCAACAGGAGGAATATCCAGAGCTGGAGCTCAGCTCCATCCACAGAGGAATGAGTGGGATGCAGCGTTGGAATCCAGGTCTGGATTTGTATCTGGGGGAACTGTGGTCAGGAAGTTCAGCTCTGTCTCCTCAGGAAACAAAATTCCTGAATTATGGCCCTGAAGAGGTGAGTGCTGGCTTTTCCCTTGGAATATCTTTTGGGATAACCTCACTGGAGACACACATGCAAAGCCAGGAGTCTGTCCTGTGAAATCCACTGATTCCCAGCTCCACAGGAACAACAAGCTGGAGGTCACTGGAGCAAACAAACAAACACCCACTTGACTCCAGACTCTTGGATGTTTGTGGGACCAAATCCTGACTTTTAGCTGGAATCTGGTGTCTATTATCACCAATTTGCATTAGGAAACTTGTGCTGGTTTTTTTTTCTGCCACTAGAACAGCAGCAAATTCCTGAAAATCAAGCTCCAGGATCACCCCCCTAAGTCAGACACTGCACACAATCCCAGATTTACACACACACCAAGGTCTGCAGACACACTGTGAAAAATCTGATTTATTTTCCACATGAACATGGATTTTGATGAAAATGGCAATTCTTTATCTTTGTTCCATCCTCAGGTCAGTGAAAGGCAGCACCAGAAATACCCAACTCATGGTTCTTAAATGTGGCACTGGGACAAAAAAATAAGCAGGATCAAAAGGCACTTCCATGATGTTGGTGGGATAAATGGATAAACCAGGCTTTTCTGGCCATCACACTCAGAGAGTTGTAGAAATTCCAAGGTGAATCAACCCTTCCTGGCTTTCTCCTGGAGCTGTTTCTGGAGCCTTCCGTGGAGACGCCAGGACGTGTTTCTAGAGAGCTGGACACGAGCAGCTCCAGCAGGGCAATTATCCGCAGGGAATCCAATTAAAAGATTACTGTTCTCCAGCCAGGAGTGTTCTAGAGATGCACAGAATTATCTGCTGAAATCCCTCAGGCAGCTTACCCGGAATAACCTTCTCCTGGATCCCCTCCAGCTCCCAGGGGAGGCTCCGGCTCAGGAAATCATCTCGGTGCGGAGCAGCTCCGGCTCCACGTGAGCAGCACTTCCCAGCAGGACACAGGAATTGTGCCACCCCTGCCTCCCTAAATGCAGAGAACGGCAGCAGGAAGGTTCCAGTGGGTTTCAGAGAGCTGGGAGGAAAGTCTCTGTGCTTTATAGAATCATGGAATGATTTGGGTTAGGAGGGATCTTGAAGAGATGATCCCAATCCCACCCCTGTGCCATGGCAGGGACACCTTCCATTGTCCAGCCTGGCCTTGGGCACTGCCAGGGATCCAGGGATGGAATTCCATCCCAGCCCCTGCCCACCCTGCCAGGGAACAATTCCTCATTCCCAAAATCTCACCCATCCCTGCCCTCCTTCAGCTTACACCCATCCCATCCACCCGGTGCTATCACTCCATGCCCTCCTCGACCATGGGAACACCCAGAGTTCTGGAGTGCAGGTTATCTCCCACATCCCCTCACCCTGGCAGCCACCCCAGAGAGGGAGATGACCCCATGTGACCCAGCAAACCAGCGTGAGGACTTCCACTGGCTTCCAGAACCTTCCTGAGGGAGCTGGTGCTGGATAGGGATATTGGGAAGCCAGCCTGGCTCAGAGCAGGCTCAGTGCAGGATCCAGAGCATTCCTGGGGATGACAGGTCTCCTGGGTGCCACCAGACTCTCACCTGGAGCCCAAGCTGGGTGCCAGGGCAGGGCTGGCCTCTGCCTGCCCCTCCAGAGGTGAGGATTTTCTGCTGGAAGCAGGAGCTGGGTTGCGAGACCCGTTTGCGCAACGGGATCGCAAAAATGGGCCCAAGGTCAAGGCAGGGGGAGGAAACGAGAAACGAGGAATGTTCCTGTGCTCATGCAACACATCCCAGGTTTTGTGGGCAGGGATTTCTTAACTCCTGTGCTGACACCCTTGTTTGCTTTCCTTGGGTTGGAAATGATCAGCTCTCCTTGCTTGTAACCACGTGGGAAGCCCCACATAACCCCAGACTCGGGGTTTTGTGCGGCCTCGGGATGAGTTTTGGCCTCCGTGACCTCCCGGGATGGTTGTGAGTCAAACTGAGATTTTTCCTGCCAAAATAAACAGCAGTGGAAGTGGAATTTTCTCTGACAGTCGGGCTCAGAAGATGCCACTGCTGGAGGTCGTGTGGGGTGGCTGCCCTGGTTTTTGGGGTCATTCAAATGTCCTGACCTGGCCTTTGCTTCTCCTCTGACTGGGCAGCTCCCACTGGGACCAAAATCCCAGGGCTCCATCACAGTCCCAGGAATGGGAATGAGCCTCTCTGGGCTGTATCAAGTAAAAAATAACCAGCACTTCTTTAATAGTCAGTTACAGGGTGCAGCCAACCCAAAATATGCAGCAGTTCTAGAGCTGACTTGATGTTTCTGCCAAACTCTGAGCTCAGCACAGGTTGTACCCAGTGGCCAGGTGCCCATCCCAGAATCCTGGCAGGATTTGTTCCTCCTGTTCCTGCCTGTGGCACAAACACAGCCTGGACCTCACCAGTAACACCATCCCAGAATCCCAGAATTGTTGTGGTTGGAAGAAGGGACCTCTGCAGATCACCCAGTCCAACCCCCAGCCCAGACAGGGTCACCCTGAGCAGTGACACAGGGACACATCCAGGTGGGTTTGGGATGCTCCAGAGAAGGAGAATCCATCACCTCCCTGGGCAGCTCTTCCAGGGCTCCATGGAAAAACATCTCTGCTCAGGCTGAGGTGGAACTCCAACCCATTTCCCCTCCCTGACACTTTAGAAATAAGAATAAATAATCATTAAAATTAGAAGAGATTAAGATATCTAAACTTGTGAGTTCCTACGTCTGGTTTGTAGCCTGGTGTAGGGAATGTTCCCTTCCCATGGCAGTGGGAACAAGATCATAATATCAGGAAAAGCTTCCAAGAGAACAAGGCTCAGGAGTGTCCTGGATTTTTTCAGAGCTCAGGAGGGCTGGGATTTAATCCTTGACTTCATCCCTCTGTCTTCTAAACAGCCCTGTTTAAAAATGTGCCTGGAAGCACAGGAATGCTGCTAAGGAGTCAGGGAAGTGACTGGAATTCTCCTGCCCATGGGGATCAGGCCACTTGCTTTCCTGAGGAATTATGGAAACAGATCCTTCACTCCTCCATCCACTTCTCAGGAATAATTCTGTAATTCCATGAACATGTGGGTTACCAACACCACACTCCATGAAAGCGAGTGTTGATGGGAACATAGCTCCAGTTCAGGCTCTCCAGGGGCTGTTCCATCCCAATTCCCCATGGAATTCCATGGGCTTCACTCGAGCCAGGAGAGCAGAGCCAGTTTGGTTTTGATCTAGAAACCAAAGCCAGCCCAAGTGTCCCTGAACCTCCATCCTGATCCACCTCAGAGCTGTCATCAAACCCTCTCTGAACATCCATGGAATTCACCGATGTCCATGGAATACACCAACGTCCATGGAGTACACCCACATCCATGGAATACACCAACATGTATTCCACTAGACGTATTCATGGAATACACCAATATCCATGGAATACACCCACATCCATGGAATAGACCAACATCCATGGAATACACCCACATCCATGGAATACACCAACATGTATTCCACTGGACGTATTCATGGAATACACCCGCATCCATGGAATACACCCACATCCATGGAATACACCAACATCTATAGAATTCATCAACATCCATGGAATACACCAACATCATGGAATACACCAACTTCCATGGAATACACCAATGTCCATGGAATACACTAACATCCATGGAATACACCAATGTCTATGGAATACGTCAATATCTATGGAATACACCAACATCTATAGAATTCATCAACATCCATGGAATACACCAACATCATGGAATACACCAATGTCCATGGAATACCCCAATGTCCATGGAATGCACTAACATCCATGGAATACACCAATATCTATGGAATACACCCACATCCATGGAATAGACCCACATCTATGGAATACACCAACATCATGGAATACACCAACATCCATGGAATACACCAGCATCTATGGAATACACCAACATCATGGAATACACCAACATCCATGGAATACACCAGCATCCATGGAATACATCAACACCCATGGAATACACCAACATCTATGGAATACACCAATGTCCATGGAATACACCAATGTCCATGGAATACACCAGCATCCATGGAATACACCAATGTCCCTGGAATTCACCAGCATCCATGGAATACACCAACATCCATGGAATACACCAATGTCCATGGAATACACCAATGTCCATGGAATACACCAGCATCCATGGAATACACCAATGTCCCTGGAATTCACCAGCATCCATGGAATACACCAACATCCATGGAATACACCAGCATCCATGGAATACACCAACATCTATAGAGTTCATCAATGTCCATGGAATAGACCAATGTCCATGGAATACACTAATGTCCATGGAATACACCAACATTGGGATGTCCCTCCTGGCTCAGCCACAACCCCAAGAGGGACACTCTTGGCACACAAAACACCATGAGTGGGGCAGGTTGTGATTTCTCTTCTGAACCCTGAGGAACCTTCTAGAAAGTTTCTGGCTGCTCTCCTGCCCTCCCCTTTTCATTCCCTTTGTCCCATCCGAAGCTCCATGAAGTCCCAGCACCTTTGCCCCAGAAGGGAAGGTCTGACAGTGACATCCAGGTGACCTCTGCATCCTTCCCTGGTCTGCTCTGCTCCCCACAGACAGCTTGTTCCCCACATGCAATTTTTTCCTTTTCCCACCCTCCTCTTTCCTGCCTCTCCCTCTCCTTTCCCAGACAGGGTGGGGAGGTTTTAGGTGAAGAAATCCATCGAGGGGATGGACAAACCTGAGGGATTAAGGAAGGACACGCAAGTGGGGCAGGCATGTGGTCGCACCTGCCCAGCCTAATCCTCTGCTGGGACTGGACACCATGTCCTTTTACTCAAACCCTCTGGATGCATTTTCCCTCTGTGAATCAACCTCTTTTGGAATGTCTGCACCTCCAGTGTCCTGTGGCACGAAGGTCCCACAGCTGAGCAGCGTGAAGGGAGAAGGGGATAAGGTGAATCAGGAGATTCAGGACTTGGATCCAGCTTCCAGGCCACTGTGGTGAGGAGATGAGAGGAGAAGGCATGAGACTGGAAAAGCAAGGAGTGCTGCTGTGGGAATTCAGCCCTGTCAGACACTGAGCTGTCCCTGCCCATGGGAGCTGTGGCAATCAGTGGCCTCTGGCAGGGCCCTGCCCTCCTGCCAAACCCAGGGGCTGGTGCTGCAACTGCTGCTCTGCCTCTCTCTGCTTTGGGAGGACAGGAACTTGGCAGGAAAATGGGATCAGCAGCCAGGGCTGCCTCTCCCAGTTTCCATTCCCTGGAAACCCCAGGCTCAGGAGGGGGGTTGGTTGTGACAAGTGCAGGTGGGACGGGCATGGCTGTGACCATTGCACACCTGGGCTGCAGCTTCTGGGAACTGTTTTCCTACTGCAATCCCAATAAAACCTCAGGTCTCCTTGAGGCCAAACCACGAACCCTTTGGCCCTCTGGTCCCATCTGCAGCCTCAGTTCCTTGTCTCTGGAGTCATGTGTGGAAGTGGAGAGAAAACCCTGGAATCACAGAATGGTTTAGGTTGGAAAAAAAACTGTAAGATCATGGAGTCTAAGGTGTAAGAGAGCACCACCACGTCCATCCAAAACCATGTTCCAAAGAGCCACATCTACATGGCTTTGAAATCCCTCCAGGGAATTCGTGCTTTGGGAGGCCCCTGCCAAGGCTGAGCTCCCCTTTCCATGGGCAAATTCCTGCTGCTGGCCCAGCTGAGCCTGCCCCTGGCCCAGCTGAGGCCATTCCCTCTGCTCCTGTCCCTGTTCCTGGCAGCAGAGCCCGACCCACCCCCGGCTGTGCCCTCCTGGCAGGGACTTGTGCAGAGCCACAAGGGCCCCTGAGCCTCCTTTGCTCCAGGCTCAGCCCCTGCCCAGCTCCCTCAGGAACTCGTCCAGCCCCTTCCAGCTCCTTCAGGAACTCTCCATTCCCTTCCCAGCTCCCTCAGGAACTCTCCATTCCCTTCCCAGCTCCCTCAGGAACACTCTCATTCCCTTCCTAGCTCCCTCAGGAACTCTCCTTCCCTGCCCAGCTCCCTCAGGAACTCTCCATTCCCTTCCCAGCTCCCTCAGGAACTCTCCATTCCCTTCCCCAGCTCCCTCAGGAACTCTCCATTCCCTTCCCAGCTCCCTCAGGAACTCTCCAGCCCATGCCCAGCTCCTCAGCCCCTCCTGGGCTCCAGCCCATTCCTGCCCTGGACACGCTCCAGCCCCTCCAGGTCTCTCCTGTGAGGGCCCAACGTGATTCTTCAGTGAGGCTTCAGCTCCACAGGTTGTGTTTATCCTAGCAAATGCCAAAAAAATCCTTTTAAATGTGACCGATCAGAACCTACTTTTTTATTATCCAGCACACAGGTGTGCCCAGAGCAGCTGGGGATCTCTCTCAAGGGTGTGTGTTGGGGGTTGGGGACAGTGGGAGGTGTCCCTGCCATGCCAGGGGTGGCACTGGATGATCTTCAAGATCTCTTCCAACCCAAACTATTGGGACAAAAAACCCA